>WBNH01001760.1:8318-22235 GCA_013401255.1 Urocolius indicus | reverse complement strand
ATGGGGCTGTCAGGGTCAGATTTGCACGAGGGGCTGAGCCAGGCCCCAGGACCAGAGGAGAATTGGCTCCCGGGGCTGTCGGGGTCAGCTTTGCACGAGGGGCTGAGCCAGGGACTGACAGAGATGCAGCTGCTGGGGTCAGCTTTGCACAAAGGGCTGAGCCAGACCCCAGGACTGAGGGAGATGGGGCTGTCAGGGACAGATTTGCAGGAGGGGCTGAGCCAGGCTCCAGGAGCAGAGGAGAATTGGCTCCCGGGGCTGTCGGGGTCAGATTTGCACAAGGGGCCGAGTCAGGTCCCAGGATCAGAGGAAAAGTGGCTTCCGGGGCTGCCAGGGTCAGCTTTGCACGAGGGGCTGAGCCAGACCCCAGGACCAGAGGAGATGGGGCTGCTGGGGTCAGATTTGCACAAGGGGCTGAGCCAGGGACCGGGACCAGGGGAGATGGGGCTGTCGGGGTCAGCTTTGCACAAGGGACCGGGCTGGCCCCGGGGCTGTCGGGGTCAGATTTGCACGAGGGGCTGAGCCAGGTCCCAGGACCGGTGGAGAAGAGGCTGTCGGGGTCAGCTTTGCACAAGGGACCGGGCTGGCCCTGGGGCTGTCGGGGTCAGCTTTGCACAAAGGGCTGAGCCAGACCCCAGGACTGGTGGAGATGGGGCTGTCGGGGTCAGATTTGCACGAGGGGCTGAGCCTGGGACCGGGACCGGGGGAGATGGGGCTGCTGGGGTCAGATTTGCACGAGGGGCTGAGCCAGGGACTGGCAGAGATGCAGCTGCCGGGGTCAGCGTTGCACGAAGTTTGGGGTTTGGCGCTGCCGGAGGGGTGCGAGGGGAGCTGGGGTGTGCAGGACCCCGCGGCTGCTTCCAGGGGCTCCCCAGCGCGCAGGATTCGTGCAGCAGAATGTGCCTCGCCAGCCTGTGTTTTTTTTAACTCCCTCTCCAGACCACGCTGCAGACCGATGAGGTGAAAAACGTTCCCTGTGGCACCAGGTGAGATGTTCAGCTCTTACCCCCACGCAGACTTTTTTGTTTTTGCTGGAAGCTTTTCCGTCCTTTCCCTTTTGCCCCCACTGCTTGCTCCCATGGGCTTTAAAACGTACAGATTTGAGAGGGTTTATTTGCCACCAGCCTCCCTTTAATCAGGGGCAGGCTCTGTAGCTGACAAGACTTGCTGGGAGAGTGTGTGTGCTGCCCCCACTCAGGGTCTGCACTCGCTTGAACCAACCTGGGCACACGTCTCGTGGTCTGAAATTTCTAGAGACGTGTGTCATTGGGCGCTGGGTGCCAGAGGCTGCTGTGGATGCAGCTCTCATCCCACTAGAGGGGAGTGTCCTCTGCTCTCAGCTGCCCCTGCACGGGCACAGAGCCCTTGGCCTCCAGCAAACTCCTGGGGTTTTTTTTTCCCCTTTTCTTCCTTTTGCAGTGGAGGAGTGATGATTTATTTTGACAGAATTGAGGTGGTGAATTTCCTCATCCAGAGTGCAGGTGAGTTCTTCCCCTGCGACCCTTCACATCCCTCACACCAAGGGACTTTCTCCTCCTGTGCCAGGGGCAGTGCCTGTGTTCCAGCCTGTGCCCATTACCCCTTGCCCTGGCACTGGCCACCACAGCACAAACACTGGCCTCATCCTCCTGACACCCACCCTTTAGACATGTCTAAGTGTTGGTCTGATCCCTGGGCATAAAGTTGCAGCCAGCTGTCCCAGACATTCTGTGTGCTTCTTATTTCTTGCACGTGCTTGTTCCAGGCTGCCTGCCACCTCACTAATACCCAGATACCATCCATCACTTTTATTGGTTGTGTTCTTACAGCCCTTCTGCTCCTTTTGTGCTTCAGCAGAGAACTTTGGGTTTGGATAATGAGGTGTGCAAGAGGTAGAGGAGACAAGGTGGCTGTGAGCAGAAAGCTGCCTCTGAAGCCCGAGGACAACAGCCTCTGCAGATCTCTCTTTTTTTTTTTCCTGATTTCTTTGATTTTTATTAACACCCTGTGGCTTCCAGGTGTGGTGAAAGTGCCTGGGCTCATCACTGGCCAGCTCCCAGAGCTCTGTGCCATGCCAGCTTGAAGGATGCCCTTCTCTCCTGGTGCACAGACCACCCAGGCCCTGCATTCTGCAGCGATTTGCAGATAGCTCAGAGAGGGCTGTTAGTGGACAGATGTCCTGTTCACAGAGCGTGAGACACAAGAGTGGTCAGGGATGTTGTGAAATGTTAGCAATAAGGGGATCTTCCCTGAGCAGAGTGTCTGTGGTGCAGGCTTCTGGTGTGGGTGGGTTCCTCATTTCACACTGCTGCTGTGGCTCAGCCCCCAGCTCTGTGCTGTGAGCCGGGGATCCCCTCCAGCCCAGCTGCTCACCCCACTTCCTTCTCTTGTAGTATATGACATAGTGAAGAACTACACGGCTGACTATGACAAAGCTCTCATCTTCAACAAGATCCACCACGAGCTGAACCAGTTCTGCAGTGTGCACACGCTGCAGGAGGTCTACATTGAGCTCTTTGGTGAGCTGCCCCTCTCTTCGCTCTCGGGTTGATGGTTCTGGTGGCTGTTTGCATGGTCTGGTTGGTACAGAACTCACCACCCTCCCAACTGATGGGCTTTTTAGCTCTTAATCCAGCATCTGCTCTGTTTGGAGTCATTGACTCCTTGTTACCTCTTGGTGATGAGTTGCTTCAGTGTGTTGTAACAGAAACAAGATAAATCCAAACCAAACCTGCCGGTAGCAGCGGAGGGCTGCAGGGAAGGGAGCAGTGACTGCAGGGGTATTGGTGTGTTTAGCACATGGGATTGCTGAATCAGACATGAGGGTTACTACTCTAGATGGAAAAGCCAGTCTTCTGCTCTCTGCTGTTACAACAAGCATGAGCAAGCAGCCCCTGGCCCTTGGGCTTGAGGAGCTGTGTGTCGTGCACGTGGCACGGCCCTGCTGCCCTTCCCTCTCTCGCTTCAGGCCACGGGGAAGTCGGGCAGCACAGATGCTGGGAGAACACAAGGGAGTCTGAGGAAAAAGGGGTAGTTTCTTGGTAGAAATAGACCAGTTGTTGCCAGTGCCGAGTGTTTTATTTATGGCTTTGGAGTGATGAGAAGTCCCTTCCAGTGTTTGGGCAGCACATCAGTGCTGACTGCAGGCAGAGCGGTGCTGGGAACAGTTGTGGACCCCAAACGGACAAAATTTGTGGCTGGAAGAACACGGGGTGCTTGTAAACTCCTGTTCTCTGTTTGGGCTGGCAGTCTGCTTCCCGACAGGCCTCTGCACAAGATGCAGGACTGGGGCCCGGTTCCCCTCCAGTTCCTTCACGGGGTTCTTTGCTGACAGAGCCTCCAGATGTCGGCAGCTGCTGCCTGACAACTGCCTGAAATGGACTCAAAGCAACTGATTTGCACAGAAGGAACTTGTATAAACCCTCCTGTAGCTCTTTGTTGGAGCTGAATGTTCGCTGGCTCGGGAGTTCAGAAATGGGGCACGGCCTGTTTTCATGCAGACTGGGGTCATTCTCTTCCCCCACATCTGCAGGCAGGTGCAGGAAACTGCTCACAGCTGTATCCTCACCTCCTGCCTGAGCCTCGTCAGGAGCTGGGCTTCCAGACAGCCAGAGTGAGCCCAAAGCAAACAATCAGGGGTTGCCCTGCCATCGCTTTAGGGGCCTGTGGCATTTTCATTTCCCCTTTTGCACTTCTGAGCCAGGCCCTGGCTGGCAGCACAGCTCTCCTCAGGGCAGGGCTTTGGTTTGCATTCCCCGTTGAGGTTTCTGAGCCATTTCATGGGTTCATTGTTGGCCATGGAGCTGAGCAGACGTTAGCAATGTGGGCTTGGGGTTTTTTTTTTCTTGTGCAGCCTATTAAAATAACTAATGCAGCCATTTCCCATTTGTGCCTTTCCATTTGCTGTGTCTCCTGCTGGCACAGATGCACACCCTAATCAGTCACGATTTAGCTTGGACCACGTTACTTCAGGACCTAGCTGGGAAGATAGCAAGGGGGAAGTGGGTTAGAGCACAGATTCTTTATCACAAAGATGTAACTTCTGGCTTGGAAAGATTCCCATAACTGCAAGTTATGGGAAAGGGTTTCGTTTTTTGTGCCTGCCACGTTCTTATAGTCTGTCCCAAATGTTTGGTGCTGGCCAGTGCTGCTGGATGTGCTGAGAGAGCTGGGAACCTGCCTTGGAGTCAGGGAGGGTTTTTCTCAGCCCAGCACTTCTACACCAATCTTACATTTGTACTTACTTTCCAGGAACAAGCATTCTGAGCCACTCCAGCTAATTCTGTTGTGTTGACAGCAAGCTGCCTCCCGGGGTTTTTGGTTACCTCTTGTTTTTTGTCTTTCCCCAATCAGATCAGATTGATGAAAACCTTAAACTGGCCTTGCAGCAAGACCTAACGACAATGGCCCCTGGATTAATTATACAGGTAATCAGGATTCCACTCTGAGATGTCTGAGGGGCAGATGACAGGGAGGTGTGAGGGATCAAAGGAAATAGGAAGCTGCGAAGCTTTTTTTAGAAGGTGGCTTTATAATGCAGACTTTGTTTAACATGAGGAAGGAGCACAGGATCCTTTCCATCCCCTGTGAGCTTTGATATGTTTGGCTCCTCTTGGTGTTATTCTGGGTACTGATTTACTCAGGTTATAATCTCCTGTCGTGTCAGGAGATCACTCGCTGCAGTGTTTGCTCTGTGGAGTTTGGATCTGGTCACAATTCCTGCAGCGTGCGAAAGCTTTGTGTGGCAGAGCATGCCCTGAGTGTTAGCTTCCCCCTTCCTCTGCAGCCTCAGGGACCATTTGGCTTTTGATTGTTGGCAGCTTGCCTATGTGTTCTTCGGCCTCTCTTTCCAGGCAGTTCGAGTTACAAAGCCAAACATCCCCGAAACAATCCGGAGGAATTATGAGCTCATGTAAGTGCCTGCAACTGCCCCTTTGTGCTCCCCAAAGGAACCACTCATCCAGCTAATGTGCTTTCTCAGTGCCCTCTGCCAGGGGCTGCCCTGCAGAAAGGCTCTGGGCAGGCTGCAGCAGCCCAGCACGTGGCTGTCACTCTGTCAATCGCAGGGGCTGGCAGATCACTGCTGGGTTAGGAGGCATATCTCAGTTCCAGAGGCAGGGGCACAGGAATTTCTTGCCCAGGGCCTCCTTCCTCTCCACACTGGCCCTGCTTGAAAGAGGCCTCCCAGCACGTGTGAGTGAGTGGCAGGTGGATGGATTCCACTGCTAATCCTGTTGTTTGACTAGGATGGAGAAACTGTTGATTCAACAGACTAAAGACTTGCAAAGCTTTGAAATAACTTTCTTTAATAGCACTTGACATGCTGATCCCTTTCCAGCGCTCTGAGCCAGCTGCCTTCTCTTGCACTCGATCATTCAGAGGCACTTATACTGCTGCCAGCACTCTGTGTAGGGCAGGATACAGTCCCTCAGCCACTTTGCTTCCCTGGCACTTTCTGTGACCTTTTGGTAGCGTGGTGAGTCACGTGTGGCATGGGCACGATAGGCAGAACCCCCAGCCAGCGTGTTATCTGTTGCCATAAGTACAGCGGGGTGTGCCTTAAGAGAGGCTTGTTCATGACTCTGATCTCTCTTCCCTGACTGGCAGCAGGAGCATTTTTCTTTATACACAGGCTTTTAAAACTCCTGAGTGCACGTACAAGCCAGTGAGGCACAAAAGGCTTTGGCAGGTAAAATGCAGAGAGCCATCTGATTGAATGGAGGGTGATTTCAAAGCTGTACACACTTCCCAAGGAGGCAGGAGAGCTGTCTGTGAGGAAAAGGCTTTCCCAGGAGTTTCATTTCTTACTTTGCTTCAACAATTCCCTCGTTAACAGTAGCCCAAAGAACTCTGAGGTGTGCATGGGCTGTGAGCTGCCTCATGGCTGCCTGCAGAGAGCAGCAGGGAGTGCTTCACACTGACCTGACTGAAGAATCTTGCTGCTGCAGACGGAAGGAAAAGACACTTGAGTGTAAAACAAAAAAAAAAAGCCCTAACACATGCTCAAGGGAGGACTGAGAGGGGTAGAGGTATCCTGGAGAAAGGGTAGGCCACAGCACTTCAGGAAGCCCACGTTTTGTAACTGGCTGGTTTTGGCTCCCTAGGGAGAGTGAGAAGACAAAGCTGCTGATTGCGGCACAGAAGCAGAAGGTGGTGGAGAAGGAAGCTGAGACAGAAAGGAAGAAAGCTCTCATCGGTCTGTATCTCTGCTTGAAGGTGGTAACTGCAGGGGGCTGTAGTGGGGTAGGCAGCAAAAAGAACCCAGGCTTGCTGCTGGGCCGTCTCTGCTGCATCTGGTAGCTGCTGATCTGAAACTCTTTGAGAGAAGCTGGGGAGTTGCTCAGGTGGGTTCCTGCTCTGCCCACAAACCTCGCCCGGTGCCTTCGAGGGCTGAAAGCTCTTCCTACAGTTTATTTCCACCAGAGGGGGATGGTGAGGACTTTGATGGGGGAAGCAGCTCCTGACGTCAGGAAGCCTTTGTGATGAGGCTTTGGATGTGTTCCTTTTCGTTTCAGAGGCAGAGAAAATTGCACAAGTTGCTGAAATAACCTATGGACAGAAGGTGATGGAGAAAGAGACGGAGAAGCGGATTTCGGAGATCGAGGGTGAGTGTTGGGCTCTGCAGCGAGTAAATGTTCTGTGCTGCATTTCATCTGAAGCCATTCACTGTGCAGTCAGATAGTTCTTGAAGTGTATTGACTGTGTGCTTCAGGCTGACGTTCACAGGAGTGAATCACCGGTCTGAAGTGGTTCCTTTCAGCCCAGGTGTGTGGTACCTTGTATAACACGCTGCAGTTCCTTAAGGCTGACAGAAGGGGAAAGGGGAGCTGCTTCTCTCGTAAATGTGCTGTTTCATTTTAACCAATGATTCTGTGATGTCTCTACTTGCATTTTTGCTTTTTCACCCTCCTTTAGTTTTTGCAGATGCTGCTTTTGGGAACTGGGGTTGACCAGAGGCAGGAATAGGAAGGTTTCTTTGCAGACTGTGTTTCTGGGAACTCTGTTTCTCAAGGTGTTCTTTTTAGGAGGTTGTAGTGGTAGGTTAAGATGTTCCCCCCCACCCATATGATACAATGCTTTATCAAGGAAATTCCAGGACACAAGAAGGGGTCTTGCATCTCCAGCCCAGAGTGGCAAAGCCCTATTTCCAGTTACATTCATTAAAGGCCCTGTCAAGCTTTGCAGAAGGCTACTGAGGAGCCAATTAAGAGTTTTACAGATGAGCAGCTTCTCATTAAGAAGCCCTTTGCAGAGATACAATGGGTTGGTTTCTTTCCTGTGTGTGTGTCACCAGGTGTCAGGCCTTCAGTTCAACTCTGTGCTGGTACAGGATTCTCCTCTCCCTCATTCCTTCTCATGTCCCTGACTGGGTCCACTCATTTTATAGCCGAGAGAGAAAGTTCCAGGCCAAACCATCCAATTGCTGACATGAGTTTTTAAGTGTAGCAGCTCAGAGGACTCCCTGCTGCTGTAGGTAAACAGTTAATGCAGCTGTGCAGATGGTGTGTGCTTCCCTGTCACGTCGAATGAGCCAGATCACCCTCATTTTAGCCTTAACACGGTGACTTGATAGCACATCATTATCACTGGATAAAAAACGAGTCAGAAGGAGAGAAAGGAGTGCAATACAGAAAGGGGAAGTGTTTCTTTCCTTAAGTGTCTCTGCTGGGAGTCAGGAAATTTCCATATCCTGCAGGATCAGGCCCTTTATGCAATGGTGGGTACTGCAGAGAAACAGCTCTCCGACATCTGTGCAAAGGGCAGAGCCTGCAAAGGTTAAAACAGCCTGCCTCTGCGTGCCAGAATCTCTGCCTCAGTACCCCAGGCAAAAGCCCATCTGGGGAATTGCATTCACAGCCCCAGCCTTCATGTGCAGAGCAGGCTGCCGGGCTGGCCGTGGAGCCCCGTGCAGATGTCGTGGGTAAATACCACTTCTGCAGCACAACAGTTGCTGCGCTTTCAGCACGAGAGTTAGTGGCTGGCTGGAGAAGAAAGGCTGTTCTCAGCCTGCCTGACAGGGCTGGTAACAGAAACCTGATGTGCAGAAAATGCTTTGAGGTCTCCAGTTGCAGATGCAATTGACTTGTGTAACGCCATCATCCTGCAGCGTCTCAGATGGAAACCGAGATCCCATTTCTGGGTTTCCCGTGTCGTTCCCTCTTCCCTTCCTTGTATCCTGTGCAGTTTAGATGTGGTACTGGCCACTTCAAAAAGTTTCCAGCTGCAAATGTTGCTAACAGAGCTGGAAATAAAAACCTGAATATGAGAGTGTGCCTTTTCTTCCAGATGCTGCGTTTCTTGCAAGAGAGAAGGCAAGAGCTGATGCTGAGTGCTACACTGCTATGAAAATAGCTGAGGCCAACAAGGTATGGTTATTTCCTTACACTGGGCCTTGAGGCAGGGCTCCTGATGTTGGGCTTGGATAGAAGTACTCGGCAAAAGAAGCAGTCTGCGGCGATTAGTTGCTTCTTGTGGCTCATTGTTTGAAGTCAAAAAGCAAAACAAGGCCATCTCCTCTCACAACAGTTTTCATCGAGGCTGAAACGATTAGACTCTTCTTTGCAAATCCATTTTCTTCTCTGGACAGATAAACTTCTGTCAGGTTCCATGAAATATCTGGTATCTCTGGCTACAGCTCAGCCAGATGCTAACGGGGCCACAGCTCCTGCTGGGGATGGAGCGTTTTAGTTTCAGCGTTGCCCTTTCACGCTGTTTTAAACAGATTTGTTGATTGGTGCCAATCTGCAAGCTGGCAAGCAGGCAAAGCAAGGAGATTTGTTAGAGTAAAGAAGCATTCAGGTACAGAACTAATGGAGCTGATCTTACCAGACTAAACCAGCCTGGCAAAGCCCTGGTGCTGCAAAGGAAGACAAACCAAAATGGAAGCAGAAATGATATGGATGGGACTGCCAGGTTTTGTTACTGCCTGCAGCAAGTTCCCAGGGCATCCCAGCAGGAAGCCTGTCTGGTTTGTAGGGGTCAGTGGGAATGGACAGAGGTCTGGCATGTTTGTGCCAAGTTTTGTCCCAGTTATTCTATCCCCTCAGTGATAATGTCGTTATCTTGAACGAATGAGCTCTGCTCTCTGAAATAGAATCATCAGTCTGCTCTCTGGAGAAAAGCCACTTGTATTTCCCTTCCCAGTAGCTTGCAGTGCAAGGGCTTTGCCTGAGTGATGTGTTTTCGAGCATCTCCATCTCTGAAGTGTTGGGCTTGAGCTTTTTCCCAGCTGCTTCCATCACTTTCTCATTTTGCCATTTAGTCACTGGGATTTAGAGCCTCTCTGAATGAGAGCTGCCTTCTGGGCACTCCTGTCTCCTCAGCTGGAGAGAGAGTGAGCCTTCCTGCTGCTGGTGTGGGAAAGCAGGAGCCTCGTATGGTCAGGGACAGGAATCTGCTTTTGTCTGAATCTGACCCGTGTTCTCTTTGTGCAGCTGAAGCTAACTCCTGAGTACTTGCAGCTGATGAAATACAAGGCTATAGCAGCCAACAGCAAGATCTATTTTGGCAAAGATATTCCCAACATGTTCATGGACTATGCAGGAAGCCAAACCAAATTTGCAGAGGGACTGGCAGAAGGAATCCAAGAAGAGGATGGAGCAGGAACCAGTGAGGACACAAAACTACAGCATAATGTCAACTGAAAAGGAAGATTTATACTCATTTTTATATCAAAAGAAACATGAACTGGGAAGTTCCTTTTTGTTTTCTCCCTTTCCTGTCCTGAAAAAGATGAATCAGACTTAATCATGTCAATCTTTTATATGACAATTAGATACAAAGACTTGGGGGTTGGGGGTTTTTTTTGGGGGTTGTTTATTTTTCTGGTGACTTGTGAGCAGCCATCTCCAGGTGTGTGCTCCAGATGCACCTCTCCCTTCTCCTGGGCACACAGACCAGCTGCTCTGCAGCCAACTTGGGTGGGTGCTCCCTTCTGGGTTGAGGTGGCTCACAGAAGTTGGAAGTAGAGAAATGTTAATGCTTTGGAGGGAGGGGAACTGCTGCTTACAAGTTCTTGATTTGGTTTTTGATTTCTTGTTGGAGATTTCAAGTACTTTATTTCAGGCCCCTTTAAAAGACAAAGGTGCTAGACTTTGTACACTACACGTGTCTGCTTGGAGGGCTGTGCCTCACCTGGGCTGCTGCCCCTTGTGTGGGGAGGATCTGACAGCCTGTCTTGTGCTCCCAGGTCCATCTGAGTGTGTTTTCCCTTTGGCAGGGCAGAAGTTGAGCTGCAGTCTTGCAGGTTGTTACCTGGGGAGGGGAGAACCGAAGCCTTACACCACGTGTCACGCAGGTAGTGGCCCGAGCTCTTCATTTTCTGCAGCGTAACACCAGCTCCTTTTCCATTTGACATATTTGGGGAGGGGAGGGAGGGGGCAGAGGGGAGTCAGTATTTTGAGGCTGTTTCCAGCAGCTCAGCTGCTGGGTGAGCAGTGCAGGCAGCTGATGGAGGCAGCTGTGGTGTGTGGCTGGAGCTGATGCTCAGTGGAACCAGGCTGCCAGCGCCTGCTGTCGCTCACACAAACGAGAGAGGAGAGAATCTTTGTCTCAGGGACCCTGACTTTGCAAAAAGCTTTGTGGGCAAGTAACTGCCCGAGTGACTAGTCCCATAGTCATTACAGTGTGTTCTCTGCCTCTGCCAGACCAACTGGATGTCGGTGTTTACAGTGTGTAATTAGAAAGAGGACGTTCAGGTGAAGCCAAGTGAACAGAGCCGAGTTACTCCTGGTTTATTGGGTGGGGGTTTTTGTCTGAACAGACCTTCTGAAAGGGAGATTTACTAGTAGCAAAGGACATAAAATACCATAATGAAAATTCCCAGGGCAAAGGAAAGAAGTTCTCGTCTCTGAGCTGTCCGAGGACAGATTTCCCTCTCTTGCTCAGAACGATGTACCGTTCGCTTCAGGAAGCAGACCCGTTCTCCACGTACCAGATGCAAAGGGGTTTGTTTTGCACACATGCAAAACTTGAGGGGGTGTTAAAGACAAAAGTTCAGGCCTAGAGAAAACAACTTTTTCTCTCCCTCATCCACCTGCCACTTGGCAGGAGAGCCTGTATATTCACTGCTGTTGGAATCTGTGGCCAGCGCTCTAACATGAGGCAAGTGCAAGCACTGAGTTGTCAGAGACCAGCCTATTGCATTTCCAGTCTCCTGCCCCAAACACTTGCTACCTGCTGCACCTGGTTTCACTCTTCAGTGTTTTAAAACAAGCATTAGTCTTTTTAATGAGGTGATCACACTAAGATAGAAATCTGATGTATTTCAGCTGCTGGTTCCAGTATTTTTACTTCAGTTTCCTCTGTTAGGAGAGCAGCTATTGGTACTTGAAAGTGCAAAGGCAAGAAAAAAAAAGAGAGAGGAGCATTAGTTTCTGCTGTGGGAGAAGTCTTGTGTGTCTTCTTTGTATCTGTTGGAAAATAGGAGCTAAGGGAAGGCCCCTTTCCAGACCTATGTACTACATTAGGCTGCACAGCAGTCAAAACACTGCATCCATAGGTAGGCTGTACTCTGACTCATGTAACATAGGTCTCTGCAGGAAGATGAGGAACAGGGAATAGCAGAAACTCTAGGAATGAAGTAATAGTACCCAAACCTTTGAGGATGATCTCATTTGGGATTGTTCTACGTTCATGTTAGAGGTTTCCATTCCATTAGTAACTAAAACCTGCTCTTCACACAAGTGTTTGTCCCTAATGAAGAGGCCCAGAGAAGCCAAAGTGGTATTTTAAAGCATGGTTCTGTATGACTTTGCAGTAAGACAATAGTTTGGGATAAATAGGTCTTAGTGAATTTGGGTTTTTAATTGAAAACACAACTCCTAAAGTATTGTGACAGTAAAACAGATGAAATTGTGCAGGCTCCACAGGCCAAAGCACGGTGTATTCATGCAGGTTCCTCCTCGTGTGTGTCATTTCCTTCCTTTTCCAGAGCAGATCTGTCACTACATACAAACCTGTATTCTGTCTCTGTGTGGGACATTTTGCCCTCATTTCCTGATTTCAGATGATCTGAGTTTGCAAACCACTCTGTCTAACAAAGGAAATACAGGTTTGTGGCACTGCTGGTACCCGAGACCCACTGGTGGGAGCATGGTGTAGTGCTTGAGCCAGTACAAGTCTTTGACCTTATGTGTTGAACTAAAAGCCTTTTTATTTTGGTATTTGCTATGACAATAAAATGGCCTTCAGTTTTAATGCCAGCCTCTTGTTTTCCATGGACAACCTTTAACAGCATGTGCAGATGTGTTTGCAGGGGAAGGTTGACCAAGGGTAACGTCAAGGCTGCTGCTGCAGCAGTGGGAGAGCTGGAACTGGGGCTGTTCAGCCTGGAGAAGAGGAGGCTGAGGAGAGACGGGAGCACTCTCTGCAACTCCCTGACAGAGTGCCCAGCCCTGGAGGGATCCCAGAGCCGTGGAGCTGAGGTGCTGAGGGCTGTGGGTCAGTGCTGGGCTGGGCAGGGTGAGGGCAGGGCTGGGACTGCAGCAGCTTCAAGGGCTTTAACAACCAAACCCATTCTGTGAATATTCAGTAAGAGGGGCAGAGGAGCTCAAGTCAGCTTAGCAGCCAGATGAGGGATGATGCCTTACACTCTGCTTTGCTCACCAGGTTGGTGACAAACACGGTAAACAAGATTCAGTGGCCAGGATCTAAGGGTGGGGTTTGCATAAAGCTGTTGTCGTGTTTCACTGGACACCGGGCAGGAACCTGCTGGGTGTTTTTAAACAGCTGTGTAAATACTGTCAATGTGGGGAGGGAGAGAGCGAGTTCTGCACGTTAAGGCAAATATTTTAGTTAATGGGTTCCAGCTGGCAGCCCCCCTGCTCTCCCCCTGCCTTGTGGGATAAAGGCCACATTGTCTGAGCGCCGGGGCCTCCCACCATGGCTGCGGGGCTCTGGGGTTCCCAGGGCCTGCAGAGCAAGTGCTGGCTGCTGCCTGGGCTTTGTGAAGGCTTTTTTACTGAGATAATTGAAATTTGCACCCTCAGACTTCTCTTCACCCAGGTGGGATGAAGCTTGTTTGTAGGTGATTCGGAGGAGGGTTAAGGTGCTAGACATATGCGAGGGATGTGGGTCAGCATTCGCTCTGCAGTGTCATTGTCACGGGCAGTACTTGCTCCCTGAACAAACGCCGCTGGCTGCCACATTTGCTTTCCAGTCCTGAGGGCCAAGTGTTTCTGCACCTGCCTTTCCTGGTACCCGAGTGCAGGCTCGTGCCCAGACCTCAAAAGCTTCACCTTGTGGAAACCACCCCTAGGGAGCTTCTGCTGCCCATCTGCTCTGCCCTGTGAGGCTCAGCTGGAGTCTTACACCCAGCTCTGGGCTCCCCAGCTGCAGGGAGACAGGGAATTGCTGCAGAGAGGCCAGTGCAGGGACACCAAGATGCTGAGGGGCTGCAACATGTGTGTGAGGAGGAAAGGCTGTGGGCACTGGTGCTGCTGAGGCTGGAGAAGAGAAGCCTGAGCTCAGGGGCAGCTCAGCAATGCTGCTCAGTCCCTACAGGGTGGGTGTCAGGAGGCTGGGGCCAGGGTTTGGTGTGTGGGGGCCAGTGGCAGGACAAGGGCTGATGGACAGAAACCGGCACACAGGCAGTGCCCCTGGGCCAGGAGGAGCAAGTCCTTTGGTGCTGAGCTGAGGGAGCCCTGGCCCAGGCTGCCTAGGGCCGAGGGGACGCCGCGTTCGCAGGGGCGAGCCCTGGGGCGCTGTGTGTGGGGTGGCGACAGACGCAGCTGTCATGGAGGGGCCGCCATAGCTCCCGCCTCCCCGCGCGGTGCGGCTCAGCGCCGCCATTGGTGGGCGGTGCGGGGCCGAGCGCTGCCATTGGTGGGCGGTGCGGGGCCGAGCGCTGCCATTGGTGGGCGGTGCGGAACCGCGCTCTCCCATTGGCTGCGGCGCACGGAGGGGGGCGGGGCGCGGCGGCGGAAGGGCGGGCAGAGC
>WBNH01001759.1:177445-195718 GCA_013401255.1 Urocolius indicus | reverse complement strand
CCATTATATGATTCTGTGATTTTGCCAAAGAAAGTTACAAGTTTTCATCTTTCAATTCCATAACATCTATGGATGTAATTAGGAAAGAGGAAAGATGATGCAACCTCACTCACACAACGTGAAATTCAAAGACACTATTTTAACAGAAATATGTGAAAAGAGACAAAGTATTAACTATAAAACAGCTTTGGGGGGGGGAATCTTTCTTGCATATGTAAAGCCAATCTGTGTTTAAAATGGAAAACCAAAAAAAGATAAAACATCTGGCAAATACTAAAAGAAGTGTCAGCATTAAACCTTGTAATGATACACTAGAGACATCTCATGGATAAGGAAAAAACAGTCAAACTCCTAAGCTTGCTGGGAATTCTGACAAGCCAATTAATATCTGAACATGGCATATTAGATAGGACAGATTTCTCAGCCCTTTAGAACTTCTGATCTCAAAAAGGAAAGCCTCAAAACAGCCACCAGTGAAATTAAGAAAAAAAGTGCAATAATCAGACTTTCTATGATGCTTGTCTTGGACACTATTCATCCTTCCCTCATGGATGTATATCATTTTTACTTTTTAGTATTTGCAGAGTATACTGTATTCATTGTTCATAACTGAACAACAGAATACTATATCTGTTACATGCAGAATGAACAATATAGCTAGGATTTAAGTATTTCCCATTACAACAAGCTTTGCAGACTTTCCCCCCCCCCCACTCCATTGTTCCTTGTGATTGAGAAAACACAGACTTTGACAGGCTAAAGTGGTTATTTTAATGTTGAAACATCTCAAACGGGTAAAATCCCGACACAGATTAAAACACTCATGGTGGTCACCTTCCAGTGTATCTGACCTCCAAGCTCACAACAAGAAATCAGGCTGGAAGAGGTAGACAAAAGCATCAACACTCAAAGAGCAAAAAAAAGTAATTGCTGCAAGAATGCAACCTTAAAATTTCTGAAGCTGTAACATCAAAATTCTTTCTAATAACTGGAAAGGGTAAAAGGCATAAGATGGAAAACAACAGAAAGCTTTGATTTCCCTAAGCACAGCAGATTCTCCACTGAAGTCTAAATTGTGCTTAGATTTTCAAAAGTGGAGAAAAATTGAAATGTCTCCAAAGAAGTAAACATTTATTAGTTAATTACTTTCACCAATAAGATGAAATAAGTAATGCAGATTTGCCAAGAGCTTGAGCTTCGGTTATTTTGTTCTCTAACTAGAAAGACGACAGTCTTGTCTTTACTGAATAAACAGAATTAGGGTAAAAGCTTCAGTCAAACACAACTGGCAACAGTCAGAAGAAAAGATACTGCAAGAACAATCACATAAAATGCTCAAGTTTGTAAGAGTGCCATTTGTTTCTTGGAAAATTAATGTCAACATATAGCATGCAAAATACTTCCATAAAACAACTTGTAACTGCCTGTGATAAGTCAAGAAGGGAGCTGCTGAAAGAGTTTAATGCAGGGCCACCAAGATGATGGAGTGGAGAATTTCCCTTATGATGAAAGGTTGAGGGAGCTGGGGCTCTTCAGCTTAGAGGAGACTGAGGGGTGACCTCATTCATGTTTACAAATACATAAATGACAGGAGGATGGAGCCAGGCTATTCTCAGTGATGGCCAATGATAGGACAAGGGGCAACAGGTACAAGCTGGAACAGAAGAAGTTCCAAAGAAACACAGGGAAGAATTCCTTCAGTGTGAGGGTGAAGGAGGTCTGGAAGGGGCTGCCCAGAGGGTTTGTGGAGTCTCCTTCTCTGGAGACATTCAAACCCACCTGTACAAGGTCCTGTGTGCCCTACTCTAGGTGGTGCTGCTCTGGCAGGGGGGTTGCACTGGATGAGCTTTTGAGGTCCCTTCCAGCCCTTGAGATTCTGTGATTTTGTGATTCCATGAATCTGGATTATTAATGGGTCTTGCATGTAAAGTTTTATTATCATAAAATCAACATATACATGTTATCAGTGAATCTGATTTTAAATAGACATTTTTTTCTGCCTAATTTTTCTAGGACTACATTGTAGGCAGTGTCTGTGTATTTATCTGTAAAATTAATTGTAGCACTCTTTACCTCTGAACCATTAACTTCTGTGACCTGATCTAGGTGGACCTGATTTTAGCAGGAGGACTGGACTAGATGATCTCTTAAAAGTCCCTTCCAATCCTTACCATTCTGTGATCCTGTGAATACAAAATAAGGCTCAACATTTTAATGTGGTTCTGCATTTGGATCTGCATTTCTATGTGTATGGAGTATCGGTCTCTTTGATAGATCAGGACTGGTGCATGAGTTTCAATTCTAGGTGACTGATAAATTTCTCTACAAGGTTATCAGATTGGTGTATTTAGATTCAGCCAAAGCAGCAGATGTTTTGTGTTACTTCAGTGGCTATTCATGAGCACATATAACAGGTACCAGAGGAGTTGTTATCAAAGATGATTCTAATAAAATACTACTACCAACTGTCAACGTTTTACTATTTATCACTTCATGTTCCCAGACATATTTCAATTTGTTTTCTTTTCCTAGATTAAGAAAACTGATGACACAGAGATAATGTGAAATGACATAATTTTAGCTGAAAAATCTAAAGATTTCTAAAGCAATAAGAAGGAAACCCGATGCTTTTAGAAAGCACACAAAATGTTCACCAAGCAATAATTTCTGATTTTGTTTGCCATTAATTCTGAAGAATTGAGGGATAAGAATGGATTATTTGGAGCTAGGAAAGCAAATAATCCATTGTAAAACAGTTATCTGAGAAAAAAAGATAAAACAGGGAATACTATAAACCATGAAATAATAGAGAAGAACAGAGGAGGGTAAAGAAATATGAGTCCAGGGTATACAGAGCAGTTTTCCAGAAGCAGCTGTAATAGCTTTCAATAAGAAGCTGTTACTCCTTGAAGCCTGGCACCTGACCTGATTCCTCAGGATATAGATCAGATTTCTATGAATAAGAAATAATGAATATATTTCAATGAGTTTAAATGAAAGAAACACCATACCTTTACTAAGCCACCAAACTTAGCAGCACTGTTTGTAGACTCTGAGAGAACAAAAAGCTCCTTGAACCAAAGACTATTGTTCCTTTTCACATGGTTTCTTGAAAAATTAGTACTGCTGCCTTGCTTATTTGCTCTTGATTATTTCCAGTAACCAGTTTTATCTAAGTGTAACATTTGGGTAAAGGTCCCAAAGGTATAACATTCCTACAGAGTTTGTGATAGCAGGGAGTTGGATAGGATGTCTGCTTGACTAAAAAAACTAAGAGAATACAACTTTTACAGAATTCACTTCTCAGTCGAAGCCTCTCTCTCAAATTGATTCTCTCTTGTCTAATAAGGGATGAGTTTATCCTGCAGCCTGTGTATTACTCAATTGCAATATCAATTCACCAACACAAACCCATAGGAAATAAGGGTGCATTTAGTCTTAGAGAACTATTTCTTAAACCAAAGATTTCTAATTCAAAGTATACAAACAGACCAGTATGTTGCCCTTTCCCCTCCCTCTTTCTTTCTGGCATACAGTAAGATACTCTCTTTCCAATTTCCTTTGCCCAAGGGAGGTAGAATCTGTCATTCCTGCTCAGTACCAAAAAGCCCAATACCTGCCAGCTCCTCTTCCCTAAGACTACTGAACAACTTGGTAGTTAAAACTGTCTGCAAGGAAACAGAGATATGATCACACTTGGGGATCTATGCAGAACTTAGTGCTGCCTACTGCCCTGGGAGCATACTGAGTATCTCTCCCAAAACATATCAGATACCTCCAAAGATGAAGGCAGTGTTTCAGTGGCACCATTTTCCAACTCTTAGATTTTTAACAGATATTAAGGAGAAGTGAGGATGCAGTGGTCACACTGGGTAACCACATTCAGGAACCTAAATTTCAGTGTCCACGGAAATTAAGATCATAGTGACATATATATGCTGAGTTTAGGCACACGTAGATTAAAGCTGATGTGAGAGCATTCATTGCCTGAGTTATTTTCTATAATTTAGGCAGTACACTTCCACAAGTCTCATTTTAATCGCCAAGAATGGCAATCCAGTCCTCATTGCTCTTGACCATCAAGAATCACGCACATAAACAAAAGACAGTATTGTATCTATCGTCTACTCTCACTAACATCCTGTCCCAAAGTGCTGGGAATAGCTAGAGAAATGTATAGTGTGCATTCTGCCACTATGCCACACTCTTTTCTTTGTATTAGGAAGTTAATTATCTGTCCTTTGAATCAGATATTATCAGGTATAACAGACAGGTGCTCTAAGAATATTTGAATGGAATCAGATTGGAAGTCCAGCTGGTTTGATATGCTGCCTGAGACAGCATCTGTAACAGCAATCCAAGGAGAGGAAAAGAAGAAAGTATCAAATTGACCATATTTGTTCCCCTGGCATATTCTCCCAGTAGTCAGTATTTCTATTTGTGTAAGACTTGAGGTTATCTTCACAATATTTTTCATAAGGAGCTTATGCTGATGATGACTCATAGGGTCCAGAAAGGCATTAGTCCTATATTTCTCTTTAAATAAGTGACCCCTTTGTACCATCTGAAGGATAGAACAGATGAGCAGATACACCAAAACATGTTCATGAACAAAGCTTTGTTAAGATGTTAACTACCACAGCCTTGAAATATGACAGGCAGAAGTCCAAACTCAGCAATTAGAAAAGAGGCCAGACATTTTTCCATTTATTTCCCACTAAGTTACTTTTATGGAGGAAAAACAAAACAAAAGGAAAGAAAAAAAAGACAATTCCCAAGAATTAGATTGACCTCCAACTACATTTTACTGGATCTCTCTAGAAGACATTACAGAGTCCTGTACGTAGGTTGAGAGCAGCAGTTGGGAGAACATGGTTGTTAACAGATGGATCACATCACTTCTCTTATTACTGCAACTTGATGCAGAACTGAAACAGAAAAATTCTCCTAGCAGACCACTGTATGACACTAAACCTTCCACAATTTACTTATAACTCTATTAACAGTCTTCACATTTGAGATGGAATAAGGGAAAGTTCATAAACAGCATTAATGAGAGTGAAATAGGAGACTACTTTGGTTTCCAAACTAACAATAGTTCGACAAGCATTAACGTTTTAAACCCTGAGTTCCCAAAATCTACTACTCAAAACAGGTATGGTGAGAGAATGCAGTTCATGTTTGCAGCAGACTAGAAGATATCCAACAAACTTGTTCAGATCAAAGTGGTTTCTCAAGCAGAAACAGAAGAAGCATTTTGTCAGCACAAAGCTGTGTCCACTTTTACTGGTGTATTAGGCATACGATATATCAAGTTGAACCAAACAAAATGCTAATTCAGTGATATTATTTTTGGGAGACCCTAGACAGTGGCTTTACATTTCAAATATGTCATAATCAGCTTAACTAACCTTCATTTAGGGTTAAGAAAAATCTTCTGGGTTAATTATCATATTGTTTACTTGTAATCATAGAATGGTAGGGTTGGAAGGGACATTTAGAGATTATCTAGTCCAACCTCTCTGCTAAAGTAAGTACCACCCAGATCAGGTCACAGAAAAATGTGTCCAGATGGGTTTTGAAAACCTCCAGAGAAGGAGCCTCCACACCCTCCCTGGGCAGCCTGGGCCAGGGCTCCCTCACTGAAACACTGACAGAGTTTTTTGTTATGTTCAAATAAAACTTCTTGTGTTCCAGTTTCTTTCCATTACCCCTTGTCCTGTCACTGGATACAACAGAAAAAAGTGATACTCCAACCCCTTGACATCCACCATTTAGATAATTGTAAATATTAATAAGATTTCCCCTCAGTCTTNTCACAGGTCTCTCTCTGCAGAGCTGCTCTCCAGGA
Source organism: Urocolius indicus (assembly GCA_013401255.1). Lineage (NCBI taxonomy): Eukaryota > Metazoa > Chordata > Aves > Coliiformes > Coliidae > Urocolius > Urocolius indicus. The sequence continues at coordinate 189,867 of WBNH01001759.1, read as the reverse complement.
GATCAATCCCCAGCCTGTTGTGGTGCATTGTTTCTTCCAAGGACTTGTCCTTGTTGAACCTCATGAGGTTCCTCTCTGCCCAACTCTCCAGTCATTTGAGATCCCGTTGAATGGCAGCACTGCCTCTGGGGAATCAACCAGTGCTCCCAGTTTGGTGCCAGCAGGGAACTTGCTGAGTTTACACTCTGTCCCCTCATCCAGGTTGTTGATGAAGATGTTGAATTTTAGGGAGACCCTAGACAGTGTATTTTCACTTCAAATATCACATCATCAGCTTAAGTGACTCTCATTTAGGGCTACGAAAAATCTTCTAAATTAATTACCATACTGTTTACTTATAATGGACAGATGGCTTTTGTGTAACTATGATTATCAGGTATAGCTAGCTAATTTTGATGCTAATAATAGCTTGGTTTGAGAAGTATTAAGACACACTATTGATTTCAAAAGGATTATATCTCTGTGCTAATATAAAAGAGATTCAATTAGTAAAGATGACTGACAACATTTATCTAAAAATGCTCCACAGTCTCCTGGAACTTTCAGCTTGTAACTGCACCCAGTGTTGAATTGGGAACAGTTATTTTTTTAATTTAATCCACAAAGGTTGTTCTTGGCTTGGATGGGCAGACATTTTCCCGGGTGAAAAACTGGTCAGGTCCAAAGAGTCGTGGTCAATGGAGTTAAATCCAGTTGGCAGCCAGTCACAAGTGGTGTCCCCCAGGGCTCAGTGCTGGGGCCACTCCTGTTTAACATCTTTGTTAATGATCAGGGTGAGGGAATCGAGTGCACCTCAGTAAGTTTGCTGATGACACCAAGCTGGGTGGAAGTATTGATCTCCTTGAGGGTAGAGAAGCTTTACAGAGAGATCTAGATGGGCTGGATGCTGGGCCAGCAACAACCCCCGGCAGCACTACAGGCTTGGGGAGGAGTGGCTGGAAAGGTGCCAGGCACAGAGGGACTTGGCAGTGTTGGTTGGCAGCAGCTGAACATGAGCCAGCAGCGTGCCCAGGGGGCCAAGAAGGCCAAGGGCATCCTGGCCTGGATCAGGAACAGTGTTGTCAGCAGGAGCAGGGAGGTGATCATTGCCCTGGACTCAGCTTTGGTGAGGCTGCACCTCAAATTCTGTGTCCAGTTTTGGGCCCCTCTCTACAAGAAGGACATTGAGGTGCTGGAGAGGATCCAGAGGCAGCTACCAAGCTGGGAAAGGATTTGGAGCACGTCTCAGATGAGGAAGTGCTGAGGGATCTGGGGCTGTTTATCCTGGAGAAAAGAAGGCTCAGGGGAGACCTTCTCACTCTCTACAACTGCCTGAAAGGAAGCTGTAGCCAAGCAGGGCTGGGTCTGTTCTCCCTAGGAACAAGCAATAGAAGAAGAGGAAACGGCCTCAAGTTGCAGCAGGGGAGGTTCAGGCTGGGTGTGAGGAGGAATTTCTTTGCTGACAGGGTTGTGAGGCATTGGCAGGGGCTGCCTAGGGAGGTGCTGGAGTCACCTGGTGCTGGAGGGGTTTCAGAGCTGGGTGGATGTTGCACTGAGGGAAATGGGCTGGTGGTTGATAGGGCTGGGACAGAGGCTGGAGTCAGTGAGCTTGAAGGACTCTTCCAGCTGAAACGGTTCTATGATTCTATGTACTGAATGCCACATCAGTCTGAGCAAGGGATAAATAAGAATATCTTTGGAGTGTTGTTTTATTAGATGACTAAAAGTGGTTAGTTCTAAACAGAATTATAGCAAGTTTTACAGCTTTTATCAACCTTTTGGAAATTATTAGATATAATGTGTCATAGAACAACTTTCATTTTTCAAAGATGGCAGTTATCATCTTTTGGTAAATACTGTTAAATCTATTAGAATATATCGCATGCAATTAGATATAATTCATTACTTATGGCCACTAATTAATTAAAGGTACAGTTTCCAATACTGTTCTCATGATAATGTATTTTCATTTCTGGTGTTTTAGGTTAGAATGAGACAGTTGTCAATTTATTCTCATCACTCTTTATTTCCATTGCTCCGAGCTTAAACTTCACATCAGACTGACAACAAGGGAAGTTTAATGTACTTCTAAGGCATATAAGCACACCTGGGAAATTACAGTACAAATTATCAGGAAGTGATCATAGAATCACAGAATAGTAGGAATTGGAAGGGACCTTTAGAGATCATTTAGTCCAGTCCCCCTGCCAAAGCAGGAAATCTCTAAGAAAAAAATACAATTCCTTGCAGCTTGTGTGTGTGTGAAGATTACATCATTTGACACCTGTATTTCAGAAATCAGGTATCCAGGGCACCTGCAAAATTAAGGTTAAGTTTATTTACTTTGTCAAAGGCTTTGAGATCAACTGATGAAAAGTGGTACATGTATACAATGTCTTAATGTACTGGCTAAAAGCTCATTTTCAGACAACTTGTACTGATTTCTATACACATTTTTTTAAGGCATTGTTTTTTACTCGTTCCTATTAGGCTTTGGAATCCCTTTCAAGAGAAAGGTCTTCTTTTCTTCACAGAATCACAGAATCCTAAGAGTTGGAAGGGACTTCGAAAGATCATCCACTCCAACTCCCCTGCAAGAGTAGTTTTTCTCTAGGGGAATAAAAAAATCAAACCCAACAAACCTAATAGGAAAGAGTCTTACACTTTTAGTATAGTTAGCAAAAAACTAGTTCAATGACATACAGTTAGGATAACCTCATCTCACATGTTGAAATATGGATCATAGTTGATGAAATCTAAATGGAGGAGACATGGTCACTCTCTACAACTAAAAGGAGATTGTGGCAAGGTGGGCCACAATTTACAAGTGACAGAATGAGAGACAATGTCCATAAAGTAGCACATCAAGAAGAGTGTGGGCAGCAGGTCAAGGGAGGTTCTGCTCCCCTCTACTCTGCCCTGCTGAGGCCTCATCTGGAGTCCTGTGTCTAGTTCTGGGCTCCCCGGCTCAAGAAGGACAGGGAACTGCTGGAGAGAGGCCAGCACAGGGCCACCAAGATGATCAGGGGACTGGAGCATCTTTCATACAAGGAAAGGCTGCGGGACCTGGGGCTGTTTAGTCTGGAGGAGACTGAGGGGGGATCTTATTAATATTTACAATTATCTAAATGGTGGATGTCAGGAGGTTGGGGCAGCACTTTCTTCTGTTGGATCCAGTGATAGGAAAGGGGGTAATGGGATAAAGCTAGAACACAAAAAAATCCATTTAAACTTAAGGAAAAACTCTGTCAGTGTTTCAGTGAGGGAGCCCTGGCCCAAGCTGCCCAGGGAGGGTGTGGAGGCTCTTTCTGAGGAGATTTCAAAACCCACCTGGACACATTCCTGCGTGACCTGATCTAGGTGGACCTGCTTTGGCAGAAGAGTTGGACTAGATGATCTTTTGAAGTCCCTTTCAAACTCTACCATTCTATGACTCTGTGACAGGAAAAGATTTCAGGGACATCAGCACTCTAACCGTTGTCAGTTCATAGATCAACATAACAAGAGCCTTAAGGAGGGATGTTCTGGGGATAGGAAAGAGCCTCCTGAGCTTCAAACAAAACATGAGGAAAGTATGAAAAGAATGGCTGAAAAATTTGCAAGTGAGCAATGAAAACGGCAGTTTAATGAGGATATGAATGTAGCTCCTTGGGTGAGACTCGGTACAGAAAGCATGTGTAGATGATAAGACAGAAGAAAAGCCAGTTGGAAACTGCAAGAAGCTTTTTGTGATGTGTTCTTACTGGTCTACTATGAAAGCAGGTAAGAACTGCAAAGTTTCATGGGTTTACATTTTATAAAAGACGGAGTACGTGAACTCATACAGTACACTTCTAGCTTGACTTTGCAAAAAAAGCCCAACCTGTGTTAATAGTATGACTGTTTATCAGTATTCTACTTCATACAATATATCCACAGGTTTATATACAGGTTAGAGTCTTTAATATCATGTCAGTTGTATGAAATTCTACTGACTAGAATGCATATGATCTACTTGAGAAATATTTCCTCGAAAGCATTAGTGAATGCAAATTCATTTGAGAGTTGTGTCAGATACTCTGATTACTCTAATTATTGTCATTCCATTGGCATGTATCTTTCAGTGGAGAAACAGAGGAATTTGGAACTCAAAACATTAACAAAAACTCTCTACTTTCTGTATTTGTTTCTTTAGGTTAACCTTATTCTTTGTCAATCAAGTTAAAACAATGACTCAAAAGGGAGTTATCTTGGCATATGTCTCCATTATGCCTTCTACAATGTACTACTCCCACTGGTTTTCATGGGAATTATGCATATGACAGGACTGCATTATTAGGCTAGATGAAGAGGTTTGGAAATACTTAACTCATCAAACCACTTCAGAACTTAGTATTGATAATGGTACTTGTGTCTGGAATAAGATAAATAAAACCACAAAATATGACTCCTGGAAATATATTATGGATGGATTTTTCTTAACTTTTTATTAGAGAGAGCACTAAAAAAATGCCCTAAGTTAAAATTCTTTGGGTTTTTTGATAGAGGAATAAATACAACAATATTAATCAGATCACCCAAAAAAAAAAAAACCCTTGCAATATTGCTAAATATAGAAAGTTACAAGCCAGTAAGAGGACAACAAAAGGGTTACATTGCAAACATATAAATTAGATGCCTGTGTAATCACATAATGGTCCTTAAAATTTTCTTTGGTAGCCACTATGTCTTCATGACCAGATTACATTAACCCTGACCCCCTGGAAACATCACAAGTCATCTTTAATTCTTCAGACAAGACTCTTTCATTTTGGCTTTGGAACTGTAATTCCCCTCCCATGTCATGACAACTCAGAGTATGAACTGTCTTCCTGTGATCTACAAATGTTATTGGGCTCTTCCTTCCTCAGAGCTAAAATTTAATTGACCTCTACTTGAACAGACTGGGTAGACAACAATTTACTCTTTCCCTGATATCAGCTCAGATGATCAGATCAGCTCAGATGCAGAATCAATCTGCTGGGCTAGTTAGGTTATTTTCATATATCTATATACTTTTTAATCTACAACACTCTTGGTCTTTGCTGCACAGTTAATTCTAGACCTTATTTCTGGTTGCCACTAACACCTTTGCCACGTTCATGAAAAAGTTTTCTCACCTGACTGTTCTAGTGATTCAAACACAAAATTATCCAGTCTGGCTGGGGTTATGTGGAAAAAAAAAGTGAGAGTTTAACTTCTGGCCATCTAAGCAGCTCTACAACAGAGGTATAAGTTAAATATTGACTCTTGAAACAATCCCTCTGAAGATTGATCACTACAGTATGATGGCTTACATCCAGACAGCAGTAATCAGGTCAGTCACAGGTATGTACCATGAGAGTTAAGGCTATTGGATGCTATATCCATAAAGACTCCTGCTTGGAGCATAAACCTTTGAATTATAAACCTTTGAATTAAAAACCTGTTCAAATACATGTTGCTTCTTTTTGTGCTGTATTTGTACTGTATTAGATTGTATCCTGGAATAACAGATGTCACTGCACCACCAATGTGCAAGTCATATTGTCAAGATTTCCTTAAGAAAACAATAGAAATGACAAATTATTTTTCATTAAATGAAAACACAGAACTTCCATGGCAGTTGGAATACCATGCTTAAGTCTGGAGCAGTGCATTTCGAGAAAAAAAGTTATTGGAGGAGGAGGAGAATGAGAAGAAAGAAGAATTAATCAACAGAAGAAGAATTAATCACTTGAAATATGAGAGAAATAAATAAGAACACATTTATACATATATATAAAATTAAAAATGAGGACTGATTAAGAATATAATGAAAATATGACTAAGAATCTCCAACAAGTTAAAGTTTGCTCTAAAGAGGGAAATAAATTTCCCACAGCCATTGTGCAAAAAAACAGTAGGATCAAGTAATTTACTTTCAGCAAGCTAAGATTAGCAAGCTGGAAAAACTTTCTAATGGGAACACTATGGAATAGATAACTTGGGTGAGTAATCACATCCTTGCAAAGACAGGCAGGTGTTCATTCAAAAAGATTTTGCTGATGCTAATTTTGAAGGAAGGGGTTGGGGAGTGAGTAGGATGCCTTGGAGTCCTTTCCGACTGTATCGTTCTGTGGTGAAGTGACTGAAGAAACATAGTTCTCTAGTACCAATGATACTATGTTACAGTGCTACTTGCTGGGGGACCTTGACTTGGGTTTTAATTCCTATTCTGTGAAAGAGTCAATCAATTTCTTCATGGAGACAATCAGGTGGATTCTGATACAAGTTTCTCAATATGGATCACCTACATTGATCTAATCCACAGCTTCTTTATTCAACAGTTTAACCACAATTACTTTTGGGATTGGCCTATGGATGAACATGCTGTCTAATCACAGAATCACACAGAATCACAGAATCTCAAGGGTTGGAAGGGACCTCGAATGACCATCCAGTGCAACCCCCCCGCCAGAGCAGAAACACCTAGAGTAGATCACACAGGAACTCGTCCAGGTGAGTTTGGACAGTGTCCAGAGAAGGAGGCTCCACAACCCATCTGGGCAGCCCCTGCCAGTGCTCCCTCGCCTGAACACTGAAGAAATTTCTCCTTGTGTTTCTTTCACAGTCTATAGCACTTCTGTTTGCTAAGTAGAATGACTTAGTAACTTGTCCCATGGCCTTAAGACCAGATAACTGTAGCATCAGCTATGAGTTAACACAGAATTCCAGATGTAGTCTTTCCTGGTAATTGTCTAAAGGAATCTTTAAAATGTTTTGCTTCTAAAATCTAAATGTACTCAAAATTCTCACTTCTGTATTCATCTTTTACCGTTAAGTTGGCATCTGTAGTGGTTTGGTTTTTTAAACTTGAGCCTAAAACTTTTCCTGCCAGATGATTTTTAATAATTAGAAGCACAACCTTGTCCACAGTGCACAACACTATGTTTAGTTGAGAGCAGCTTTTGGAGAGTTAACACAAAATAAGTAAATAACGTTCCCTAGTCAGATTATTTTGCTTGCAATGAAAATACATGATTGTTCTAATATTAGATCCCAGAAAAAATGTAGAGCTGCCACTCTGACTAGCAACTAAGTTTTGGAAAAGTTACAATTTCCAACTTCAATCTTCATGGCTTTTATCCTGTAATAAGCAGCATTTAGAAGTAGGAAAGTTATATAACCATGCATATTCCCTGCATTTAAATAACTTAACACCAGAGAGATGATCCAAAGAAAAAAAAAAAAAAGATGCAGTCTGCATTATGATTCACCTTTAGGATGGTGAAAACTAAGCTGGTTTTCCAAAATGTGTACGCAGTAAAGACTGTGACGGCTGTAACAGGTACAACAGCAATACAGCAAGCATCAGGTGTCCCCAAAGTTCTAGAGCTGCCATTCAAGACATCATAATTTGTCAGACAGAAACACCCGTGCTTCAGATAAAATCCTTTAAAATACATCTAATGTCTCCTATAGACAGTTGCTCTCTAATAGTGTACCCGTTATTGCCCTTTACACAACGTTTAAAAAGAGGCACAAAGTGCCACTCCACCTCCACCCCCCTGATCAGCAGAGCTGCCAAAACCAAGGTTCCAAAGTGAAATGAGCCCCCGAGTTGCCCCCTAGGACTGTCCCCAACGTACTCACCACGGCGGGCTAGTTTTGAAGACTTTCTTCCCCTCCCCCTGCACCTACGCACAATGAGGGAGAAGGGAGAGCAGTTTTAGCATTACATTTGAACTTCCCTGCTTTTGTTAGCATGAGTCACCACCTTAACATTATCTCAACTGTAGACTTTTATCTGTGAATATCTAAGCCCTGTCTTGTGGAAAACTAATTACTGAGCCACTGAGAGGCTTCATAATGTCCTGCATTTAAGTCCTGAAGATCATACATAATGCATAGGAAGCAGTCTCTGCACTCTGATTACAGAACACTGTCATTAAGAGAGCAAATTAAAGATGTGAATAATTCACTGGCTGAGCTTATTGTCAGTGCTGCATTGTGAAATTAGAATTTCTAATAAGTGCTGCAATTTTTTTAACCCAATTAACACAGAGAACATCTTGAGTCTGATTAGTACAATAAAAATTATTACCTTATTCTTTTGCTTCACAACAGCCAAATTAAATACTGTACTTAATTATGCAGCATTCATTGCCTCTGCTAGAAATAATAATAATAATAATAATAAAAAACCCTCACTATCCCTTTAATAAGACTTCCAATATTTAGGGTGCAAGCAAAAATAAAAGCATACGAATCTCCAGCACAATTTCTTATCACAAAGTTACTGGTTTGGGGGTTTTTTTTGACTTTGAGAATAGGTTTTAGTATCAGTAGTCAACCATGATGTCACTGCTGAAGTCTTCTCTGGAAACAAAAACGTATTTGAGAAAAAAAAACCCCACACAAAACGACCCTTCTGCACAAGCTCTGAATATATATTGTGGATTAACTTTCTCTCCTTTGATGTGAAGACAGAGAAAAAAAAAAAAACCACTACTCACTGACTTGAAACAGAATATACAAATATACAAACACAGAAATATACAAATGCATACATTTTTATATATATTGTACATATATGTTGTTTCAGAAGAGATGCTTAGGAAATATACTACGAAAAAGCAGGAGCTGGATCAGCTCTCTTACCTCAGTTCCCTCTTGGCACGGGATAGATAACATCCTTTCATCCCAGAAAGGAGAAAAGTCCAATTCAACATCCAGCGTGTTGATTTTCCCCCACACGGTGCCTGCTGCCATGTTAAATAAAGAAAATGATCACTGAGGATGCAGCTTTTGTCTCCAAATATTTTAATACTGCCTTTTAGTGTCAAGGAGCCCAGGAACCTCAGCACATCTGGCAGCAGACGCCACTGGGTACAACTGCTGCAATGGGATTTTTTTTTCCTCAACCTTATTGCATTCCCAGCTCCTTTTTCTTTCCCATCGTGGGGAAGTTTAATCACAGAGCATGGATGGAGGAAAAAAACAAAAGAAAAGAAAGACAAGAAAAAAGGAAGGTAGCATTTCAATCACAAGCTTAGGTTTGTCCTAGAGACAGAGACTGCAGCAACCACCTTGTATCTTTGTCTAGTTATTTTAGCATGTGCATGCAAAAGGGGAGGGAGGAAAAAAAAAAAGGCTGAAAATTATTCAGGCATAATGCAATAGCCATAAAGAGAGACAAAAAAGACAGAGAGGAAGAGAAAGAGAGGGGAAAAGAAAGAGGGAGAGAGAGGGAGGGAGAGAGGAAACAGAGAGGGAGAGGGGGCTGTCAGTGCAGATAAATCTGCATATGGAAATCAGGGTTATCCTGGGTACAGTTTTATTTAACCATGATGTACTGTTTTTTTAATTAGACAGGAATTTAAAGAAGGAAATGAGAGATTCTTACAGACACAGGAGCAAACGAAGCATTTTTAATCACAGGAGAGTTTTCACAGCAAGCTGTGGCAGCAACTGCCAAACTTTTTATAGCAACTTTCTTGTTAGAAGAAAAGTTTGATGCACTGCTGCTCATTTACACCCCCCCAAAAAAACCCCAAACCCCAAGGCAAAACTGGAAAAGCATTCATTTATAAATTAAAGCAAACCTAAGGCAACACAAAAGACTAACTTGTAAAAAGCCCCAGAAGCTGCTAGGTGCACAGCATGCATTTTAAGCAAAGTTAAGTCACTCACAGATTTTTAGGACCTTCTCCCTGGCCCCTATTCTGTGGTTGCTGTCACACCCAAGGAAGGTGCTTCAGTAAAAAAAAAAAAAAAAAGAGCGATACCCAGCCTGGATTTCAAACGTACAAAACATCATTTCCCAGCCTTGTTGAGAATTGTCCTGAGATGGGAGCAGAATCTGACACTCATGAGAAAGTTCAGTCAGGTCTGTAAAAAGACCAGGACCTCTTGCTCATTCCTGTGAGGGGCACACAGGGATGAGGGAACTGAGGAAGCTGAAGAGAAGGGCAAATGAGGTTCAGGTACGCACTAGATGAGAAGGAAGCCAGAGAAAAGAAACACAGGGGAGGACAGCTGAAGATGTAAGATGAAGTAAGATGAAGTAAAATGAAGTAAGATGAAGCAAGATGAAGCAAGATGAAGTAAGATGAAGTAAGACGAAGTAAGACGAAGCAAGACGAAGCAAGATGAAGTAAGATGATGTAAGACGAAGTAAGACGAAGCAAGACGAAGCAAGATGAAGTAAGATGAAGCAAGATGAAGTAAGATGGAGCAAGATGAAGTGAGATGAAGAAGCAGCAGCCTGACCTAGGGCACTTAGTAGCAGTACGGATGGTGGCTTTCAGGTGAGAGGTGGACAGAAAGCACTTGCGGTGGCTGGACAAGGCAATGGCCACCTAGCAAAGCGATGAAAGCTTTGGTTTTGGGGGCACTGGGAGGAGCTGCTGGAGTGCTGTGGGTTGAGTGGGGAGGTGGGGGGGGGGGGAGAGGGATAAGTGGGATGCCAGGCAACCCATCGAAATTTCAATTAGCAGGCAGGCGAACACACTGGGAACCACGGGCTGGGGAGCGCGGGCACAGCACGGGAAAGAGGATGAATGTGATGGGCAATGAAGGGGTAGAAGCTGACGGCGGGCAGGAGGGAGGGGAAGAGGCAGGAGGGGAAGAGACAGGAGGGGAAGAGGCAGGAGGTCACGCCAAGAGGAGCGCAGCGGGACCTCCAGGCGGGCGGGCGGGGCTGAGCCGTGACGCAACGGGGGCCGAGCACACACGGGGCACAACCACCCCGCAGCCACGGGGCGGACGCGAGCGGAGCAGGCGGGGCCAGGCGGGCGCGGGAAGGCAAAGGCAGCCGAGCAGCGCCCACCCGCCCGCCCCCGGCTCCGTGGCGACGGGGGAAGGCGGAGCGGCCGGCGGCCAATAGGCGCGGCAGCGCTTGCGCGGTGCTGGCGGAGCGCGGGACGCGCGGAAAAGCAGCCGGGACGGGACGGGACGGGACCGGACCGGCACCGCCAGCCCGCAGGTACATCACCGCCCCGCTTTCACCATCCCTCCGGCTCTTTCTCTGTCCTTCTCTAGTGTAGCGATGCTGACGCGTCTCCTTGGCCCGGCAGGGAAGCTCCTCCAGGCCAGGAGGAACGGTGATGGGCGCCGGGGTGTTATCCGCGNCCTTCAGTGTTATCTCTCGTGCGGGGCGATTTTCACATCCTAAACTGAACAGGCTTCCCTTAGAAACTACTTTTCTTCTCATATACAGCCTTCCCTTTAGCTGTCATTCACGCACAGGCGCCTGCACTACAGGAATGTGGCTGAATGGGGACAGAAACTGCTCTATTTTCTTTCTTGAGCTCGTGTTTTTTTCTTCATCAAGTCTCTATTACCAACCTCTAGCCACGTTCTAAACTACTTTCAGTCAGGTGGTGTCATAAGCTGACGGCAATTAAATAGAAAACTTTGAGTTTTACTTGTTTTACTTGTTGTTGTGTATTGTGTGCCTGTCGTTGTAGAACTCTGTGGAACCCATTGCCTAGTTCTACTCTATCAGTATGGGGTAAAAAACATCAATTCACTAACGTTAAGTATACAGTGAACTTCTCTGGGACATGATCTTTCTTCTCTTTTGCTTTCGTTTCTCCTCTTTTCAGATTCCTGGGACATCAGGCTTTTTCAGTACAAACTTTTTAACTTCATGTCAGAATCAGCCATGCAGTCGTTTTCTGAGCTTTAACACTTCAGCATTTCGAGGTTCAATAATTACCATGTGAAGTGTATTTACTCCTTCTGAGAAGGAGTTGTGATTTTTGCCTTAACGTAGCTTAACCTCATGATTGTCATTTTGGAGAGCTACACCAGAAGAAAACGAAGTTAGTTTCTTATTTTGTACTCACCAATGTGACTCCTGGAACAGGTTGCGATGGAGGAATCGTAGAATCATAGAATGGTAGGATTGGAAGGGACCTTTAGAGATCATCTAGTCCAACCCCTCTGCAGAAGCAGGTTCAGCTAGATCAGGTCACACAGGAACGTGTCCAGGTAGGTCTTGAAGACCTCCATGGAAGGAGCCTCCACACCCTCCCAGGGCAGCCTGGGCCAGGGCTCCCTCACTGAAACACTGAAATAGTTTTNGACGCGTCTCCTTGGCCCGGCAGGGAAGCTCCTCCAGGCCAGGAGGAACGGTGATGGGCGCCGGGGTGTTATCCGCGGCGGGTGTGTTGTGTTGTGTTGTGTTGTGTTGTTGTGTTGTTGTGTTGTTCAGCGCTTGCTCTCCTGGCTTGAGATGCTGTTGCCCGCGGCTCTTGTCTCCCGTTTGACAGCTCCCGCCCGCGGGTCGCAGCCGCCTGGGAAGCTGCCCGGGGAAGGAGGTTGTGGCCGCTTAAAGTCCGGGGGGTTGTACTAAAGACAAGTTCGGAGTTGCCCTGTGAGTTGCGAGCGAGAAGAGCTGAAGCTGTTTGTACTCTATTCGCACTCCCCTCCCCGCCCCCTTCCCCCCCCCCCCCCCC
>WBNH01001759.1:153911-176589 GCA_013401255.1 Urocolius indicus | reverse complement strand
GGCAGTTCCCTGTCTCTCTTGAGCTGGGGAGCCCAGAACTGGACACAGGACTCCAGATGAGGCCTCAGCAGATATGGCAGAGGATAGGGGGAGCAGAACCTCCCTTGACCTGCTGCCCACACTCTTCTTGCTGCATCCCAGGCTGCCATTGGCCTTCTTGCCCACGAGGGCACATTGCTGGCTCATGCTCAGTTTATTATCGATCAGCACTCCCAGGTCTGTCTCTGCAGAGCTGCTCTCCAGCAGTTTGACCCCAGCCTGTCCTGTTGCATGGGGTTGTTCCTTCCCAGATGCAGGACTCTGCACTTGTCAAAGCATCAGAATTTCGTGGCAGGGCATGACAGCATGATTGCTTTTCTTGGTGGTATCTCTCTGTTAGTTTGCTGTTACAGTTATTCAGATATGTGTCCTTAGTTGAGCTGAAGGATTATGAGTGTTTCGCTTATTTATCTATTTATTTTCTGGACCAGGTGGGAACAATGGACGATGACTTTGTGGCTTCCTCCACACCCTCGTTTCTCACTGACAGCTTGGAGATGGCAATGGAAGTGGAGAATGAGAACTCAAAGCTGCCGTGTTTTTCCTGTGCTTTTGACAGCCAAAATGGAGGGAGAAACTTCTCTGCAGAGTCATATTTAGCAAGTGGATCTCTTAAAAGGTATGAGTGTTTTTCAAGTTACAAACATAATACCCTTCTAAGATGTTTTTTCCACTGGCATTTGGTGCATCTAAATGCTGACAGAGTTTCCAAATCAGTTTTTTCTTCAGCTCTTATGAGCCTGAGATCAACTTGATGGTATATCAAAGTGCAAAGGGCAATTGCGTTGATGATGCACTGCTTTGAACAGTGATCTAGGTCCAGCTTTTTGAAAGGACCTGTTAAAGGACTTGTTACAGGCCTGTTATGACACTTCAAAACTGGCCTGTTAGACAACAGCATCTGAGACCTCTTAAATTTCTGAGGAAGACACAGCACTGTTTTTTTCCAGTCATCTGCTCTATTCAGTGCTGGCCTTTTCTCTCTTTTCCATGTGTTGGAAACAAACCTGCTCTGCCCAGCTTCCTCTGGACACTGAGACTGTCCTTTGTAGTTCTAAGACCATCTTTCTCAAAGCCCTACCTTTGCATGCATTCTGGATTTAAGGTTCAGAAGTCACGTGCATAACAAGTCAGTATTTTCCATGAGATTCTAAAACGTTACTTTGATTTTGTTAATATCTTCCTTATGAGGAAAAGCTGCGGGACCTGGGGCTGTTTAGTCTGGAGGAGACTGATGGGGGTTCTCATTAATATTGACAAATATCTAAATGCTGGGTGTCAGGAGGTTGGGACATCCTTTTTTTTTCTATTGTAGAAAACAGCAGGACAAGGGGTGATGGGATGAGGCTGGAACACAAAAAGTTCTATTGAAACATAAGGAAAAACTATGTCAGTGTTGAGGTGAGGGAGCCCTGGCCCAGACTGCCCAGGGAGGATGTGGAGGCTCCTTCCTTGGAGGTCTTCAAGACCTACCTGGACACATTCCTGTGTGACCTGATCTAGATGGACCTGCTTCTGCAGGGAGGTTTGGACTAGATGAACTCAGGGTCTCTTCCAACCCTGCCATTCTATGATTCTATGATCTTTTTTTACTGTCTGTGATCCAGCTTAGTTTGCCATGCCATTTGCTGATCCTGCAGGAATTGTCTTGTTTTTTTTTTCTACAAAATCATAAGTCTTCCTTCTCTCTCTGCTTTTCATATTTTATGTTGTTAGTTTGGGGTCTTTTTAACCTTCACTTCCACAGGCTTTTCTATAAAGCTGTAATTGGAGTTCCACTCATCTTATTGGTTGGATCAGAGCATGTTAATTCAAACTGATGTCAAGTAGAGGATTGAGAGAGCTTGTGTCTACATGAACGTTATCATGAGTGGATTCCATACTGACAAAGAAGTGTTTCATGACAGAAACGATTTCATGTGAAAACTCACTCAGGAGCTTGTACATAGACAGGCTTCCCAGATCACTACACTGATGGCAGTACTATTCTCCTGTTGTTTATTCACCTTGTCTGCTTGGATTGGAAATTCTTGGCCAAGGCTGCTTGTGAGGGACTCCTCTGTCTTCATTGTCTACAACAGGACTAACTAGATTGAATTGCCTGAAGGCCTTAAAACAGACCAGTGTTTCAACAGTTACCAAGTGAACTACAGGTGTTGCGGAAGATCAAGCAGATGATTCAGCAGACGCTCTTTTTGCCTTTAGAATTGAATTGGTTGGAGTGCATAGTTCAAGAAGAGTAAGAATTTGGCATGTAATATAATGAAAAACAAGTGCTTGCCCGGTACATTTTTTGATTTTAAAAATGGATACTTTTTCATCTTAGTGAATTCAGCTTCATCTGTATTTTATGAATGGCAGTGGGGAAAAACTTGAAATGATTTGATGCCTTTTCTTCTTGTTACACAGCTTGCTTTGTTTTTTCTTCTGGAAAACACATTAATGAAATATTTGTACCATTGATAATGTCTGAACAATCTACACAGATATCTGATTTTCCCCTCTTTGAGTGAAAGAATAATTCAGTGTTTTTCTTTAGCCAGAGCAAGGGTTAGTTGTGGCCAAGTGTTAAAGTTATAACGAAGTCACATTTTGTGACTCTCAGCAGTTCACCTGCTTAAAGGTGAGCT
Source organism: Urocolius indicus (assembly GCA_013401255.1). Lineage (NCBI taxonomy): Eukaryota > Metazoa > Chordata > Aves > Coliiformes > Coliidae > Urocolius > Urocolius indicus. The sequence goes on along the minus strand of WBNH01001759.1, from coordinate 173,920 downwards.
TTTGTTAATGTGCTTTTATCAATGCTTTCTATTATAAATATTACTAAATGTATATAAAGGAGCGAATATGTGTTCTAGCACTATCTTTTTAGGCATGTAGTGTACATTGAGACAGATTCTAAACAGTGGAGCGTATTATCTAGTCATAGAATGTTAACAGCTGGAAGGACCTCGAAAGATCATCCAGTGCAACCCCCCTGTTAGAGCAGGACCACCTAGAATAGGTCACACAGGAACTTATCCAGATGAATTTGGAATGTCTCCAGAGAAACAGAATCCACAACCCATCTGGGCATCCCCTTCCAGTGCTCCCTCACCTCAACAGTACCTTGAATTTCTTTGGAACTTCTTAATGATAGCAGCCTCTTCTGTTAAGGACAGTCTGTGTGTTATGTCTCATCCCCTTTGTAAGGATGAAGATGCTTCAAGGGGGTGGCTTGTTAATTTTTATTTGTTTCCCTCTGACTCTGTTGTGTTTTTGTATTCTTGAAGCTAGGAGTTTTCATATTTTATGTACCATATATTGTATTGCTGTAAAAGGTGTAACCGTCTGTCTTTTGAGAGCACTTGCTGCTCCTTCCTACCTATCTGATACATGTTGATAAAATATTAGTGGTACATAAGCCAGAGGTAGCTATTTTATTCTGTAATGTTATTACTAGGGAATATATGAATATTTCTGACTCTCTTTTGCAGGGTTTTGTTGAGAATAGATCCTTCTCCAAATGACTATGAAGATAATGCAGTGGAAATGTTTGGCTTTCAGTGGATTACTGAAATAGCATTAGCTGAATCCTGTGAACTTCTCTTTGGATTACTTAGGTATGAGAATATGAATGTATTTTATAATTAATCCACTTCTGTAGTTATACCCCCCTTAAAGATGTAAAAAGACCTCTCAAGTTTTTGATAGCCTACATTCTTTTGTGATTTTATTATGGAATGCATGCAAAAATAGTGTGTTGTCTATCCAAACACTCCAGTAAGTGATTGATTAAACATAGACTTACAGGAAGAAGTAAATTCTGTGTTGCAGGTGTTTAATATTATGTGACCCAATAATAAGTTTTTAACTGTGGTGCATATCTTAGCCATCAACAGGTAATAATTGGTAAGTATCATTTTTACCACAAATTGCTGTGATTAATTTAGAAGTCTCAAGCTTCAGAATATATGAATAAACTAGGTAAGATTTCCTTGAATGAGATGGTGCTACCCATATAATTAAAGTTCTTTTTTTTTTTTGTGCATAAAGAGTAGTGGAGGGTAAAAATCAAATACTCTGAATGCTGGATGCAGCACTTTCTCCAATTGTTTGGATTAGGATAGCTTCAGCAATCTCTTCAGATACAGTTACTCAGTGTTTGACTAATTCAGTGTAGATGTTTAATCTGGTCAATGCAAATACACAGATCACTGATAATCCTCTTTGCTACTGATAATCCCCAGAATGTACAGCACATACAGAAAGTGGATAGGAGAAGAGTTTTTGTCTGGTACCACAAACATAAGTGATATACTCTGTCATTCCTCTGATTGTACTGGATTCTTCCATCCCTTTAGGGTATGACCAAGGGCATGATGATCATTAATGGGCTCTGGCTTATTGAAACAAAATAGCATAGGTGGCAAGAAGTATATGAAAGCCAATATTAATTAGCTTTGCTTGTTTGATGCAAGATTTGACTTGGAAAAATCTGATAATAAAGGAATTAGGAGGATAACTTAGTTATAAGAAACACTATAACACTCCAGCTTTTAGTCTGATCTGTCTGTTAATTGTTACCAGGCAGTGCGACAGTGACGTAGTTGATCTGTTGAATGAAATCTGTTTGGTTTTGTAATAGGAACTACTCTGTAATTGTAATAGAGATGAACACAGACATAATATATTTTATGGGGGGTTTTACGTTATTCAAGAAAAACCTACTGATCTAGACAGAATAATAGATTTCAGCTAACTTTCAGCTATGAGAGTTTGGTTGCTAAGCTCTATTTTGGTGTGATAAGTCCCCCTACAAAGATCATAGAATCATAGAATGGTAGGGTTGGAAGAGACCTTTAGAGATCATCTAGTCCAACCCTCCTGTAGAAGCAGGTTTATGTCCAGGTGAGTCTTGAAGACCTCCAAGGAAGGAGCCTCCACACCCTGCCTGGGCAGCCTGGGCCATGGCTCTCTCACCTGAAACACTGAAATAATTTTTTCTTATATTTAAGTGGNGACTTCTTGCCCACGAGGGCACATTGCTGGCTCATGGTTAGTTTATTATAAACCAGCACTCCCAGGTCTCTCTGCAGAGCTGTTCTCCAGCAGTTTGACCCCCAGCCTGTCCTGGTGCATGGGGTTTTACCTTCCAAGATGCAGGACTCTGCACTTGTCCTTGTTGAACCTCATGAGGTTCCTCTCTGCCCAACTCTCCAGCCGGTCGAGATCCCGCTGAATGGCAGCACAGCCTCTGGGGAATCAGCCAGTGCTCCCAGTTTGGTGTCATCAGGGAACTTGAGAGTACACTCTGTCCCCTCATCCAGGTGATTGATTAAGATATTCTCTGATTCAGTTTGTCTGTTCAGTCATAAAATGGACATCTTTCATTTATAGACCAGTTGACAACTTAAAGTAGGAAAACGAGGACAAAGTGGCTGTAAATGGTTCCATTTATGAAGCACAGATCACACCTATGTTTAAATACATGCTTACAGAAACCTAGTACATTTTTAATGTCTGGAAATCTTGAAGATTTTACTTAATATTTCTAAATACTGTAATAATTAAGCAGCAGTAGTTATGCAGCAGTACCAGGAGTTAAAAACATTAATCCCACAATAAAATAAACTCTTACCTGTGGTTTCTTTCTGTGATTGAAGATGTGAGTCAAAATGAATAAGAACTATGTGTTTACTGTGCTTAATGTTCTAAAAACAAGCAAAAGTTCTATTGTCATCCCTTCACACTTGGATGTGTATATTGTTTTCTACTGATACTCTTTTCTAATACAAAGCAAGAAACACCTCTTATGTCTCTCTTTTATTAAGACCTTACGTCAATGTAGTTAAAACAACTTTTATCTATATAAATACCGTGAACTTTTGCATTCCTTTTATTAGGCAACAGATGTACAGACTGGAAAACCTAGTACAAATGAATTCATCTGATTTTGGTAAGTTTAACACATTTATTTTGACATTGGGATAGGCATCTGCCTACCATTTTGTTACAGAAGTGTGTTATTACAGGTCACGTTTGTACTTTGTCTCTTGACCAAGGGCTCACAGAGTGGACCAGAACATCATCTAACCAGCGTAAAACTGCAATAAGGGTACAAATACAGTAAACCAGGTGATGTAAGATAGTGTGAGAACAGATAGGCCAATGGCATTCTGGGTTCTGGGGTGGATTAGAAGGGCTGTGTGCAGTAGGTGGAGAGAGGCTTTCCTCCTCCTCCTCTGCCCTGGTGAGACCACATCTGGAATATTGTGTCCAGTTCTGGGCCCCTCAGTTCAAGGACAGGGAGCTGCTGGAGAGAGTTCAGCACAGGGCCACAAAGATGATGGAGTGGAGCATCTTCCTTGTGATGAAAGGCTGAGGGAGCTGGGGCTCTTCAGCTTGGAGAAGAGGAGACTGAGGGGTGACCTCATTCATGTTTACAAATACATAAAGGATGGATGTCAGGAGGCTGGAGCCAGGCTGTTCTCAGTGACGGCTAATGACAGGACAAAGAGCAACAAGTACAAGCTGGAACGTAAGAGGTTCCAAAGAAATAGAAGGAAGAATTTCTTCCCTGTTGAGGTGAGGGAGCACTGGCAGGGGCTGCCCAGATGGGCTGTAGAGTCTCCTTCTCTGGAGACATTCCAACCCAGCTGGGTGAGTTCCTGTGTGCCCTACTCTAGGTGGTCCTGCTCTGGCAGGGGCTTGGACTGGACAGTCTTTTGAGGTCCCTTCCATCCTTTAAGATTCTGTGATTCTGTGAAATGTCTTTAGTTAGTATCAGATCTGCCTGTATACTAGCTGCACAGGGCAATCCAGACCTTACAGACCTTAATGACTTGAGCCAAGATGTCACTCCTAAAGTCAAATTTGGCAAACCTGTTAACTCATTAAAATAAAACCAGTAAGTTGCATCAAACTCCCAATAACTAAGTGACAAAGGTAGTGGGTTGGGACTTTTTTCAGTGTTCTCTTAGCTTCCATTTAAACAAGTTAGTTCTGTCTCCTTACTTATTTACAAACTTCATTTATCTTTACAGCAGGATCGATAAAATGGGATGACTAGAAAGCATTTTGTTAAAATGCAATACCAAAACATCAGCAGCAATATGTATCTGAAAGATTATTGTAGCCTTGGGCTTATTGAAAGTCTAAAGGCTGAATTACTTATCAAGTTGAGAAGTTGGATAATTACTCAGAAATAAAGTGTCTGTAGTATCTTCCCATTACATATAAATTGGTAGCGTTATAAGAGTATGGGTGAATGTTTTTGCATGTTGTTATTATTTGGGTTGATATTTTCATGCTCTGCTATTTAAATAATTCATATGAATTTATCATCTTTCATATGCTTTTGTTGATTTTTATCTTCAGTCCAATTTTGCTGACATTCAGTACAATAGTGGAAACAGCCTTATTTTAAATTACATCTGAACTTCTATATGGTAGATAGACATAAAGAAACTGTTCTGTAATTCTCTTTACCTTGAATTTAAGCATCTGCTTGGCACTCTTCTCTATATCCTGTTCTTTCCTTTGTCAAATAAGCTAGTAAAATAAAGAGCTGATGAATTTTGTACTTTGCACCGGGCTTTCTTTTTCACTTAGTGCAGGTCACTGATACATCTGTGACTGTTTCCCCCTTATACAAGCAGGCCAGTAGTAGAGGGGTGTCGTGCAGATTAAAACATTTAAAATGATCAGGCAGTGTGATGTTAGGTATTGGTCATGTCTTCTATAAATATGCTCTTGCCACTGTTTAAGATGCCAGTTTAGAGTTTGAGCTCATTAAGTCGATATTGTACATTTGATCTAATTTCCTATCAGTCTTAATGAGCTTTGAAGAATTGGTCCTGAGTACTGTGCCATGTGGATGCCATGTGAAATCTTTTCTTAGGCTCTGTGTTGTTTTGTCTTTTTTTGAAAATGCCTAATGCTGTTCCTGGTCTGTTCCACTTATTTCATCCCTCAATGACTTAGGACAATATGCAAAAAAAAAAATGGTTATCACAGAATCATTATGGTTGGAAAAGAACCTTAAGAGCATTGAGTCCAACCTCTCACACTGCCAGGCCCATCACTAAACTAAACCATGTCCCTCAGCACCTCATCTGTGTGTCTTTTGAATGTCTCCAGGAGTTGTGACTCCACCACCTCCCTGGGCAGCCCCTTCCAATGCTTCATAAATCTCTGGGTTGAAAAGTTCTTGATGTCCTATCTAAGCCTCCCCTGGTGCAACTTGAGCTTATTTACTCTTGTCCTATGATTCCTTACTGGAGACAAGGACCTCTACCTCACTAAAACCTCCTTTGAGGTAGTTGTAGAGAGTGATCTCATCTCCTCTCAGCCTCCTCTTTTCCAAACCAAACAACTCCAGCTCCCTCAGTCACTCCTCATAACATTTTGCTTAAAGAGAACTTCTGAGAACTTAGGATAAAGTATTTGTTACTGCTACAAAGCATCAGTAATATCTACAGACAGTTCCTTTAGAACAGAGTGATTTGTGCTTTTAAACCTATGGTTCGTTACCATGGCAGAGTCTTTGGCTTTTTATGTGGTGTAAGGGGTAGGCTGTACAGTGGAATATTATGGTACCTGTACCTGTTGATTTGCTTCAATTGCTGAGTGCTACTACTCAAAGATACTGAGATAAGCATATATGCACAAAGCTTTATTTGTGGGGTTGATAACAAGTTGCATACATGAAGTTAAGGTTACTGGCAGACTCCCCAGTGGGCAGATGGGGAGAGAGGCAGAGGCAACTGCCCTTCCCTGAATATGCAGCCAGTGCAGCAGGTGTCAGAGAGATTTTTGCCACACATCTTCTCTAGCACAATACACTTAGGCCCCCTTAAAAGAAAAAGATGCTCAGAATTTGTTACACTCGTGTCTTTTCTGAAGGTGTCTTGGAAGCAGACAGGGAGCAGTGCAGTAGAGATGAATGATTTCATCTAGCACTGATTGCTTGCCTTTGCCACCTTTCCTGAGGGACTGAATGCCTTCTTTTTTTCCCCTCTGTATCTGGATATGCACCTGAGATAATAAGACTGGATCCCTCTAGTGAGATGACATTTAAAAGTGGATGTCTGCCACCAGCCACCTCCTAAGTTGTCCTCAGAAAAAAAAGAGTGGCTTTCCAATGATCTGGTGTAATGACTGCGGAGAATGCATATGTTACATGAGTCACAGCATCACACATCTGCTCTGTTTTCCTTTAGGTCAAGCTGCAAGCTTGCACTCTGAAGCAGAGAGCATCAGGCATCAATGTATTGAGTTTTTGCATTATGTGAAAGTTTTCATCTTCAGGTGAGATTTGCACACAATTTACTAACTTACATCCTGAGCTTTGCAGAGCTGCTTCTTATCTGTTTTCTGACTGTGTGTCTGTGTGTTCAGGTACTTGGAACCCCTTAAAGTGGACAGTGATGAAATGCTACAGCCATATGAAGAACTGGAAGCACAGTTACCATCAATGTTGGTGGAAGATCTTCATGCTTTGGCCAAGCACATTGGTCACATTTGTGAACTCCCTAGTAATGTCCTGGCAGCCTTTACTATTCAGCATCAAGCAAAGGTTTGGTGTCTTTTATCATTTTATTTTTGTGTAGATAGCCAACTCGATAAGTTTTGTCTGAATCAGTATTAATCTTTCTTCAGGGTGAAATAGAACTTATGCTTTATATTTTGGTTTTCTTTCATTTTGTTAACTAAATGCCATCCCTCACTTGACCAACACAACTAAAGAGCTCTGTATTTTCTGTTGTTGCTTTTGTTTATTTGGCTATTTTTTTTTTTAGCTTTTAGAGTTCTTCCTGTGCTATACAAATGATAATACAAATTACAGGTAACTAAGTAGGCTCCAATTAGGATAGCATGTTTGCCCTTAGTTTGGTTAAAGTTTGAGCTTTCCAGTATGAAGGGCACTTTTAAAAAAAATACATTCCAAAATCTGACTCAAAATAGGCAAAAGTTGTGCATAGAAAGAAGAAATGTGCAGATGTGGAAGTAGGCAGTGCAACATGAAACACTAGTGAGTGTACACCATTAAGATTTGAGATGTATAACAACCAATGCTTTTAAATCTTTTAGAAAGAAAAAAGGAATTTCAGTTGTAGGTTGTATAAACTACATCTGGACAGAAATGATCAGCTGAGAAGCAGCATTTGGGAATGATAGAATGGTTTCAGCTGGAAGAGCCTTTTAAGCTCATGGAGTGCAGCCTTTGTCCCAGCTCTCTCAGACCATTTCCCTCAGTGCAACATCCAGTGTTGTATCTGTCAAGTGGGAATCAAGACATTATGTTTAAATTGTAATTTAGATCACATTAAAGACTTCATGGACATTTTTCTACAGACAGAATTAATTGTCATGAAGGTTTTTAGTTTTCTTTTTCTGTAACTGAATGGCCTGCTTGCATGTTACAGTGTAATTGGTTGTAGATGTTCACTGCAGGCAAAATGTATGCCCATCTTCACGTGGCTTAGGGCAGTATCCAGAATTCATTGAAGAAATGTTAAAAATAAGTAACTGTGTGTGTTTCTAATCACAGATCTTTCCCCCTTCATGGCATTTACTGCATCTCTACTTGGATATTAATTGGCTAATATTGGAAGTTCTTCACATACTGGGTGAAAAAATGATGAGTAAGTATGCAGGTTTTTTTTTTTCTTGAGGTTCTTGTACATATGACTTACCTTGATGTCTTCATTTGTCCAGAATCATTTACTACTTGTGGTAGTTTTTAAGCATAGCTATATTTAATGGGCTAAACTCAAATATGGTAAGGGCAGGTTCATTGTGAATATTCAGGTAATTGAAACGAAATGAAATACCATTAGGAATTTCTTCTGTCAAGACCTGAACAGAATTAGGAAGGTTCTTACAACATACTAAATATTTGATAGGAATACACTTTTTGACATCACAAATAAAAAGGCATTTGCAGAGATTCAGAATGCATAACAGAGAACACCAGTCTGATGGGTTGGACTTGATGATCTTAAAGGTCTTTTCCAACCAAAGTGATTCTGTGGAAAAAAAAAAATGTTGGAAATGTCCCAGGGATGGACCAGAAGAAAGAATCTCAGAATAGAGAATTTTTATTGTTAACCACATGTGACACTGAGAAAATATTGTGCAAAGGAAGAAGCCTAAGTCAGAAGAGTTTATAAAAGTACAGCAAGAAAAGGGCAAGGCAATACCTTTTTTTTTCTTTAAAGCTTTGAAAGGGCAAAAAAAGAGATTGATAAGAGTAAGCTGTTCATAGAAGCTAGATAAAAAAGGTCATAGAATGCAATTGAAGAACCTAACTTCACAGAAATTCAGTTTGCTGAAGAACTCTTAAAATACAGAAGAGAACTTTATTTGCCTTGTGTGAATTACATCTAGTGTTTGTGTCCATGCTAGCAAACTAAAGCACACAAATGTATTTTCTTCCATAATTACTGTGTCACTACATCTAACACCACACCCCCCTCTGCTGCTTATAAACTACCAATAGAAGATCCATATAGGAATTGCAACAGTTGGAGTAATGTTGAGATCTAGAAAGAATTCAGTGAATGTTTAGCCCAAGTAACTGGTACTGAATCTGAAGTCTTGGGTTAGCTTTTGCCTGCCCTTGCCACGCAGCCTTGCTCAGATGAATGTATCTTCACTGTTTCTGCATGTCTGTGTGACTGGATAATGTGTGGGTGGCTCTTTTATACTTCCAGCTTTCTTTTATGATTTGTTGTGGGATAAGCTGTTTTCCTTTTTTTGCAGTCTTTTGGAGAACAGGTGGGAAAACTGTTGGAGACAATTTGTTGTCCTGAATTCTATATTTATTTCCAGATAAAAGTTCTGAATAGTAATGCAATAACCCAATTTGTAAGAGAAAGCTTGTGCTTCTTAACAACAAAACTTACTACTTGAGACAGTAGTGTATCTGTGTATATTGCCTCGTATTCTTACCTGCCTTGTAGACTTTCTTAGGTTCTCATCTTGTTCTGTTAAGTATGCTGAGCAGAAACTTTACACCACTGAGACCAGTGGCAGAATAGTGGGTTCAGGGCTTCACCCTGCATTTCCAAGAATGAAATGCAAGGATCATTCTTTTGTTCCACTGATGTCAAGGGAGTTGTACTGTTTAAAAAGCTTGTGGGATTAGACCTTATAGCCTCTTAACTTTACCGTTTTATCTGTGTTAATGTCTACAAATGCTCAAGTTGGAATATGATCGTGCCAGTTTTTTACATCAACACATCCAAAGGAAAGTGTTAGACCTCTCCAGAATTGTTTGTCATCAACTTGCATATCTGCACAACATGTCATGGTTTCAGAACATGCGCACTGGCATGTGACAAAGAGGAACTTGCAGAGAAATAAATCTTTATTCCACTGCAAAAACTGTGCCAATAAAAAGGCTGTCAAATGCCAAACTATTTTACTGTCAACCAGAATAATACCAGACTTCAGCATAATAATGGAGTAGCTTGAACTTAGGATGGATGAACTTTCCCAAATGAGTTTGTAAATTAGAACTACCTAGAGCTCAACATAATAATTCTAAAATATATAGGATAAAAAAACCCAATCCTGTCTGTCTTGTATTCCTACAGCCAAACAAGGACTAAATAGGACTAATTTTCTTTCATGTTTTAGGGCAAGTTGTATATGCTCACCAATTCATCAATCTGACCGGAGAGAATTTAACCAGTATCAGTTTATTTGAAACACACTGTGAAAATCTCATCTCTGATTTAATAAGCTTGTCCATCAACAAGTATGTAAAGGTAATTTTTTTTTCCTTCATATATAAACGTGGGCAGTTAGATGCTTGTATTGAGAACAGTATGAATCGGATAGTGCACCGATGCGAAGATGACTGCTTACTGTTAAGTTTTAAATGTTATGTATGGATTCCTATCTCCATGTTTTAAAGAGTGTTATTTGTTAGGAGCTCAAATTGTGTTATATTTATTCATGACCATCTGGCAGTTGAATGAGAGAGTAATATTGAAATGCACTGTGTACAGAGCAGAAGTTGAGTGCCACATTTCCCAAGTTCAGTGTTCCAGGTTTAATGCCAAACGTGGCACGTGAAAGGTTCAGAGCTATAGAAGAGAAAAAAGGAAATAATCTTTGCAAAGTCTCTCTCAACAGGAACAAAAAGAAGAGAGTAACTGTAAAACTGGCAGTAAGCTAACTGGACACTTACAGAATGTTATATTACAGTGTAGTGTTGCACTGCTCTGATTTCCACAGGCTTATCTTTTTGTTACAGTGCTTTTACGTTTTTCAAGGGAAAACTTGTCCTACTCTTTCCTTTTCTATTTCTTTCCTGGATAGCTGCAATGGTTTTTTTTTTTCACTTGTTTTGAGCTGAGTACTCAAAAGAAGGAAAGTCAGAATTGCTCCATATAGCAGCAGAGCTGCATATCTTTGTGTCATTGTGAAACCTGCTTTAGGTGGGCATGTGTAGCCCATGAGTGCAGGACTGAACTCTGAGAACAAGCAGCAGCGACCACTGTGTAATTTATGCTTTCCTAGTACAAAGATGTGAAAAAGGTAGTCCTCTTTCTTTCATATTCCTATTTGGGGAGGGGAAAAAAATGTCTGTACTCGCATTCAATGACTGCTCTTTTAAACTATCCTTCTGTAGAGAACTTCATTAGCTTTTAAAATCAGTTTTGATCTATTAAATTACCAGACAATGCTTCAACCTTCTCCCTTGTCAAAAGGCAAACAGATGAAGGTAGTTTTTTTTAAGGGAAGATTTAAATAATATCTGTTGACCGTTGTGTTGTCAGGTGTTAAAATGACAGATTCATCCTACTTCCACAGAGTGACATTACAAAGAGAGGAGATTGTTTTCATAGAATCATAGAGTGGCAGGGTTGGAAGGAACCTTTAGAGATCATTTAGTCCAATCTCCCTGCAGAAGCAGGTTCACCTAGATCAGGTCACACAAGAACGTGTCCAGATGGGTCTTGAAGATCTCCAAGGAAGGAGACTCTCACTTTTTCTTTATCCCTCCCCAGACTTGGGTCTCACAGCTTGAACCAGTTCTATTTGAGATTCATTTCTTAAGTGGAGCTTGCACTTGAGCTGGATAACGTCTCTTCAGCTGGTGCTTCCTCCAGTATGCATTCATTGCTTTAATCCAGTAATGGAAATAACGTCTCTCAAAGTTGTTAAAAACACAGCTGACACCCTTAATAAATGACACTGTCAGCTCATCACTAAAACATGTCATTAAGCTTTTGGCTGAGAATATTCAGAAGTGCAGCTCTTAACATTGGTGGGTATCCTTCAAGGAGGGACATAAGCTCTAACTTCCAGACTCATATTTTCAGATGTTTCTTGGACAGCTCTGATATCAAGATGTTTGACTGGTATCATGTACTGAACCTGCTGTGCTCCGAGACACATTTGGCAGAAAAATAATTGTCCTTGGATATGATATTTTTATTTTCAGCAGCACATCTTGGACACAACTGTCTCTTGTCCATTACTGAGGTTATAAGCTTATAAGCATTCTTACCAAGATACTGAACTCAGGATGTTGCAAGAGGAAATCCAGACTGTTTCTGAAGAACACAGTATCTTGCTTATCCTTAATCTGACCAATATCTGCTTTGACAGTACTAGTCAAACTCTGTACTGGATGGATACTGCACATCTGCAGAAGATACTCTGCTGTCTTGTAGAAGAGGGCAGTAGTAGAAGGAAGTAGTAGATGAAGAAACTTCATTGCTAGAACTGATTCTCTATGGAAAAGACCTTAAATTTTTAACTTCAAAGATAGTGTATATAATACTTGCATAAAATCCTCCAGCATTACAGTACATCTGTAATAAGTAGACTGTTCCTTTTTGAGGGATCAGTTTTGCTCTTTGGTGATGAGTCATAACCAGAGTATGTTTCAGGTGCTTCAGCTTTGGCAAGTTAGTAGTTAAATAATGAATTTTTCAGTAGACTTCAGGGGTCACGATGATGTTTGTTATCAAGATAATAGTTACATAAGATTAATTCAGGTTGTTGAGATCATAGCAGATCTTGAACTAAAGGCAGGAGAAGGCACACAAAAAACTCTCAACAGCATATGTGGAATGGCAATAATAACATTATTTTAAATATTTTAGTCTTGTCCTCATAATGTTCTTAAATCAATTTGTCAGGCTCCACCCTGGCAATTTCATAGGGTAAGCAGGGTTCTTTACACAGGGAGAAAACCAAGTTAGGTGGCAGACTTTAGAAATACATACAAATTCATATTTATAATTACATGTTCAGTATTTAAACCTGATTTGTAGCTGTATGAAAACAGTAGTTGTAAATGGAATATTCTGAAAGTGGATAATCGGAGAATATCAGGGGTTGTAAGGGACCTCAAAAGCTCATCCAGTGCAACCCCCCTGCCAGAGCAGGACTAACCTAGAGTAGGGCACACAGGAACTCATCCAGCTGGGTTGGAATGTCTCTAGAGAAGGAGATTCCATAGCCCATCTGGGCAGCCCCTTCCAGTGCTGAACAGGGAAGAAATTTATCCTTATAGAATATTATATGGATTTAAACTATTGGTGATCCACTTCTAATTGTGAGAGTCTGAATTTTAGACACTCTCACTGCTGTAATCTCTCTACACAGCTACTGCCGTCGCAGGCATTTCTTACTTTGATTCAATTTTTAGTTTACACCATTAAGTTTTCAAATTCAGAAAGGATTGTAAACACCAGTGTGATCTGAGAATGGTTCTGCATGAATGGATCAGGAATAGCGTGAGGATGTAACAATTCGGGATTCTTCTCGTCAGATCTAGGTATCTTGGAGTTGGCTGGCTAAGCTGGTCACCCTGGGGAAGGATAGCAATAGTTCTTTCTCCAGCAGTTAGTTAGGTGACTTAATCTTTCTAGATGCTCATTCCCCTCTTCGTTTACTTTAGACAGGTGTAGGTTGATTATTCAAACTCATAATTTAGGGATAAATTAGGTATAAGCTGCCTTGTCTTGCCTCTTTTTCTTTCAACATTTTGGCTGTTATGCCCTTGCTAAAAGTAAAATGTGTTGAATTATGCTCTTTAAACAAAGCTTTTCTCACTTTGGCTGAGTGGATTCACTTGGATTCAGCGAAGTTGTAGGTCCTAAGACAGAGGAAGTAAGAGTTTTGTCTATACTATGATTATTTAAAATACAGTGCTGGTAGGGCTTAAAAAGATTAAAGTGTACAGAGAATTTTTATGTATTTAGCACTTTCTTTTACTGTTTTGCGTATTTTGTTTCACAATTTAGGGAATGTAAAACTGAAGGATGAATCACCAGAAGACTGCTTTGCATTTGAAATGCATCAGTCTGAATGAATTTAGTTAAACATGGAACAGTAAGCAAATAACGTACATGACTTGAAAGATGCTGTTTTCTGCATATTAAAAGAATGCCTTGCAGTAAATTTCCCAAAAAAGCAGATTTTGTGAAATGTTGTGGGAACATTGACATCCTCATGCCAACAAAAACATATTCTACTCGCATCGCGCCGCGTCGTGACAGAGTTTTCAGTTAAAAATAACTATAGTAATAGCTCTTTTAAATCATTTGAAATCCTTTCCTTGTCTTCCCAAGAACATAAAGAAAAATCTCATCAATCATTTGGGTTTGTTTTTTTTTTCCCCCCCTCCTGTCAGATAATGAACCAGTATTTGTTGCAATTACTTTTCATTTGGGCCCTGGAATCCCATTATTATTTTATTAAGGAATGTTTGACAGCAACTCAGAAGAAACAAAGATATAGCACAACCTGTAATTGATGTGGCACTCCATATAAATTAAAAGTTAAGCAGCCGTCCTTTTTATATGAGAGATATTTTGCACCTATGACTACCTGAAAGGAGGTTGTAGCAAGATGGATGTCAGTTACTTCTCCCAAGTAACATGCCAGGGGCAGGACAAGAGGAAATGGTCTCAAATTCTGCCAGGGGAGGTTGTCCTGGTTTAGGCCCATCAGGGAATAAAAGACCATGATTAGCCTCAAGTACGAAAGACCTGAGGATTGCTAAAGGGCAGGGAGAGCTTAATTGCCACTTCAGCTCCAGGACAAAACAGACCAGGCTGCTGGGCTTGGGGAAGAAAACAGCGTAATTTAATGCAATACCAACTAAAGTATAAAACCCCAAAACATAACCAACATAAAACAACACAGAGTGCTACAACGATGAAGAGTCCAACCAGACGGTTAAGATCACCTTCTCCCTACTCCTCCCTTCTTCCTGGGCTCAGAGCCCTGATCCCGGTGTTTTTTGCCTCCTTCCCCCCTTGAACGGCCCAGGGGGACAGGGAGGGGGGGTTTCAGTCAGTCTGTTCCCGATAGCGCTCCTCAGGGCAGGTGGGCTCCACACCAGCCCTCACAGCACCTCTGTGGGGTACCTCACACACACGGCAGCTGTTACCGTCCGTGTGTTGCAGGAGTACAGCCTGCCTCCTCACCACGGCTTGCAGAGGGGTCTCTGCTCTGCTGCTCCTCCTTCTTTCCTCCTTCTCTCTGACTGTGGGGTCTGTGTAGTGGCCTCCATCTTGTACCACCCTTACACCTCCTGCCAAGCACTTCAAATTCCTGTCCCTAAATAGTGCTGGCAGAGGCACCAGATTGGCTGGAGGTGGGTGTGGACCCAGGAGCCGGAGGAGGGTCCAAAAACTCTTTACCTCTTACCAAGCAAAAGCTGCTCCGTGCTAAACCGTGACAGAGGTTTAGATTGTATATTGAAAAATTTCTTCACTTGAAGGGTTATCAAACATTGGAACAGGCTGCCCAGGGAAGTGATTGACTTAACATCCCTGGAAGTAATCAAATGATGTGTAAGGGTGACTATTAAGGACGTGGTTTAGTGGTGGACTTGGCAGTGCTGGGTTAATGATTGGACTCAATGATCTTAATGGGCTTTTTCAACCTAAATGATTCTATGTTAATGAAATAATGCTCTTTCCAGTATGTAACTGTAGCTATGTTATTTAACTGAAAAAAAATCTCCAAACAACAAAGAACAGAGGAAGTATTGGTACATAAAATGCAATTCCAAAAATAGACTCTTTCTGAATGATCCTATTGCATGTTTTCTTTCAGGTGAGACCTTCTGAGGCTCTTATTAGTCACCATTATCCCTGTACCTGCATTAAAGAATTATGGATTCTACTTATTCAGCTGCTGGACCACAGAAATAAAGGAGCTCACACAGAGGTAATAGAAGAATATCGAGTCCTGGCTCCAGGTTTGCAGTGTAATGCTTGGTTATGATGTAGAGCACTGATAAGGAATGTGCTCCTTGTGCTGAGGAAAGCAAAGCAAGTGAACAGACTGCTCTACCAAACTTGTATGGTAAAGCAAAAGAAAAGAAAATATTACTATTTACAATTTCTGTGTTATGTCATGCAATGATTTCTCACCAGGCAACAGAAACGTGAGTACAGTCAGAACAATGATCCATCTAGCTCATGTTTATGTCTTTGATACCCATACCTTAACTACCCATTCAAGAACAACCTGAGTTTTGGTTAGGAATCCTGTAGTTGATGACTTCTCTACTCCACCCTGCTGAGGCCTCATCTGGAGCCCTGTGTGCAGTTCTGGGCTCCCCAGCTCAAGAGGGACAGGATACTGCTGGAAAGAGGCCAGCACAGGGCACCAAGATGATCAGAGAACTGGAGAATCTTCCTGATGAGGAAAGGCTGCGGGACCTGGGGCTGTTTAGTCTGGAGAAGAGGAGACTGAGGGGGGATCTCATTAATATTTACAAGTATTTAAAAGGTGGGTGTCAGGAGTCTGGGGCAGCACTTTTTTCTGTTGTACCCAGTGATAGGACAAGGGGTGACAGACAAAAGCTGGAACACAAAAAGTTCCATTTATACCTGAGGAAAATCTTCTTTATTGTGAGGGTGCCCTGGCCCAGGCTGCCCAGGGAGGGTGTGGAGGTTTCTTGGAGTTTTTTAAACCTCCTTGGAGATTTTTAAAACCCACCTGGACACATTCCTGTGTGACCTGATCTAGGTGGACCTGCTTTGGCAGGGAAGTTGGGCTAGATGAGATCTCTAAAGGGCCCTTCCAACCCCTACCACTGATCTACCCTACCATATGATCTAGTTCCATTCCCCTGCTACAGGGAGAGACACCTTCCACAAGACAAGGTTGTTGAAAGCCCCATCCAACCTGACCCTGGCCTTGAACACTTTCAGGGATGAGGCATCCACAGCCTCTTCAGGCAACCTGTCAGGGACCTGTAAGGGAATTAATCAGTTTTGTCAGTACTGGAACAGACTTAGAGTAGAACAGGGAAGTTGAATCTTCGTTTGCTGTCTCAGGTTGATTGTCTACCATATTCCATTCTGTATTCCTCTGGCTTAGGTTAGACTGGCATGAAAGGTTTTTCAAATAGTTGTTTAAACAAGTCTCCAATAAAGAGCTCTGATCTGTCCCATGTAAGTGTTGGTGCATCATCCAGTCTGTGCGTCGTCACTCCATCAGCTTGTAATTTTGCCTATGAAGTAGCATACCATGTTCTTCCTTGAGACCAAGGCTGGTCCTTTGACACTGCTTTCTATTGTCATTTGGGAGAGGACATTCTAAAGTAACTCCAGGTTTTCTCTGGTAATACTGAACACTGATTGTTATTCTCTTTTAAAAGGCTTTCATTTTGCATTTTCTTTGTAAAAGCAAATTAACCAAGGGGACAATATTCTAGAGAAAACTGTCCAGATAGGCTTTGTTAGTCAACACAGTTCAATTTTACTTTTGATTTTTCTGCAGTGTTTCTGGAGCTTGGTGAACAAAACTTTAAAGAATATCCTCGAAAGGTCAAGTAGTTCTGAAAGGATGTCTGGCTTGGAAACAATTCAGTGCAAAGATCCCTTGAGTTTTAGCTGGTGGATTATTACTCACCTGGCACCACTCTACCAGTTTGACCGTAATGGAAATGTAGATGAAAAGGTGGGTGTGCTTTCTTCTAAATACATAAAAGTTAATGTAATTTACTTAAGTCTCTAACTTCACTTGACAGAAAACAATTCAGGTTGTGATGCAGGAATTTTCACACTCCTTTAAGAAAGAATGTTTAATGTTGGTGGTATTAAGATGTGCTTTGTATAAGCTGGTAGACTTTCCAGGAGCTCCTGAAATATTCATGTTATACATCAGGTACTCAGTAGATTACTGGATTAAGGAAACTTGCAATATCCCAACAAGTTAGGAGTACATACACCTGATGCTGTAGCATATGTTTTAAGACTGTCTGCCTGCAGCATAAATGCTTCACTAGGTTTGTTTTGTTAAGAACGGAACACATCAGACTTATACCACATGAAGTATAAACCCCAAACATGGACTATGAAATTATTAATCCTTTTTGAAAGTGGTAGCTCTGCTCTGGATAAATTCCAGTCTGTTTAACTGCATCTCCTTTGCATCACAGCAATGGCATAATGAAGTGCATACATGTTTGTGTATGCAGCTTAATTTTCTGTACTGGTGTGCTACCAATGGACACTAATAACTTCAAGCTTCAGTTTAGGAAGTTCTGGTATTAAGTTGCCAGACATTTGCTTTTAGAAAATGACCTTAGATTTTCCTACTGTCTAAAGGAGGCTAGTACCCAATTAGTCACATTCTTGTCTGTGAATCTCATTGTGAGTGACTTAACATTACAATGCATTCTGTAAGAGGCCTAGATGAGACCTGCACATGCCACTGCTGCACCTGTAAGATGTATGTAGGGTCCTATTTGGTAGTGATGCATCCAATTCCTTCATGGACTCATGGCACTTTTCTGCAGTTCTGGGGTCATGTAACCTTGACCCTTCTTTCATTCTCTTCCTCTGAGATTCACCCTGACTCATTTTAAGTTTCTAATCATTAATCTGGGAGTCACTTGCAGAGGCAATTCAACCATTTTGAGAGGTATGAAAGCTGCCAGTTTTTCTTAATTGCCTGTAGAGGGAGCTGCCTAGAATCCAAAGAGAAAGCTATTTTTTTTTCAGTGTATTTTTTTGTCTGTTAGTGGTTTTGGCACTATGGACAATCAGGTCATGTCATCTACTGTCATCTGCCCTTCTGCTCTTTTATCTTTTGCCTCATTGCATTTGATTTTGGGGTTTTGTTTGGTTCATTGAAGTTTTTTCTAAGGTATCAGATTTATTGGTTATGTTCTTCAGTTTGCCAGGCATCAGCTATATATGGTTTCTTATATAAACCAAGCTGGTGAATTGTCTTTTTATGTTTTGTAATCTAATGCTGTGTTTTAAAAATGGGAAGGTCATCCTCTTTTCCTGTTAAAAACTTTACCATGATTTCCTGTCCTGATCTAGGACAAAAGGTTAAAACTTTGAAACATGTTTGTGAACTGCAGATCTGTTAAAAGGGAAGACTGATCACATGAGCTGATCAGTTTAATAACATAAAATCCTCAGTGTATAGACAAGGAAGGAGGGGAAAATGATGAGTTTCTGTGAATGCTTTTAATACTCAGTAAATTAGATTTTCTAACAAAAGTAAGAACAACTCTCATTGATTTTTTTATTTTGCAAATTCCCTGATTTGTCAAGTAAAAAAGAAAAAGATAAGGAGGGAAGTTGTGGTAACTCAGTACTTGAATACTTAGTTGGAAAAACTCAGGAGCATTTCTGGTGACTGGAGGACATGATGAATGTGAGACGAGTCATAGCATCGTTTTGGCTGGAAGAGAACTTTAAGATCATCAAGCCCAGCCTTTGTCCCAGCCCTATCAACAACTAGATGCCTAGTTTCTGCTGCTTCTGTGTTGATAGATCCTTTAGGATCCCACGGCAGGCTTCTCCTTTGCATATGGCTCACTCTTTTCTAATAATACCATGGCAATATGAAGTTTCTTACATATTGATACAGTGTAAAGTTACGACCTGATCTAGGTGAACCTGTTTCTGCAGGGACTGGATGATCTCTAAAGATCCCTTCCAACCCTACCATTCTGTGATTCTATGATCACATCTGATTGTTACATTGAAGGTTGTCTCAAGCTTCACTTGCTTTTGCCTCTACTTTGGTCGTGGAGGAGGACAACAGTCCAAAGTGTATTTCAGAGGGACATAGGGAAGATAAAATTACTACACTCCCTGCTTATTAGAGGAACTTAAATGGACAGATAAGTTTATTCTCAGGTTGACTACAGAAACCAATGTGAAGTGGACATTTATGCTGAGTTTCTTATATTTTATGCCCTAATCAAAATGCAGTGACGGTGTTTACTTAGATCATTGGATTTTTTTGTCCCTGAGTTTCATACTGATGCACACTATGTATTTAGCCTTATGAGAGATTATTTTTTGCCTCAGGCACTGTATTATTTAAATAAGCCAAACAGATGTAAAATGGAAAAAATATCTTCCTGTTGTTCCTCTTTTAAAGCGGGAATCTGAGAGACAGGGCAACGAAGTGACTTGTCCAAGATTAATGCTTTTTCCTTAGAGTCCACCTAGGAGAAGATTTCTAGGTCTCGGGTTGTAAATCATGAGACCATCCTGTGCATGCTCCTCTTGATTTTTCTAGTAATCTTTCTGTTCAAACTGTTGGTTGTGCTTTGCATTTCTCTGAGCGTGGCTCTGAGTTTTTGCAGGGATCCTTGTTCTTTTAAATGCCACAGGGGCTTACAGAAAACAGGCAACAGCAGATGCCTTTCAAACACCACTAGAATGTAATCTGGTAATAGAATAGTTGACCGTTTCCTTAGATTTTCCTCCCCAATTGAAGCCTCAAACATTCTTTTAGTATTAGAAGGTAAAGTAGTTGTTGTGGTTTAGCCTGATGTCCATCC
>WBNH01001759.1:74894-153517 GCA_013401255.1 Urocolius indicus | reverse complement strand
CAGAGATGTTTTCACATTCTCTCTCCCTGTTGCTGCTGCAGTTCTGCAACTGCACAACAACTTCTTCTGTTCAAATCTGTTATTCACAGAGGCATTACCTCCACCACTAATTGTCCAGGCCTGGGTTAGGTGCAGGGTCCAGCTTAAAACTGACTGGCCCTAACCCTGTCAGCTACAGAGGAAGCTTCTGGCAACTCTCTTTGTTTAAAGAAGCTACCTCTCTAGCCCCCCTGCTACTGAAAAAGCTGCCCCAGGACAAAACCACTACAATAGTCCATGATATAAACCTGTGAAAAGCATGGAGTTGCATCAGGACTCAGTGAAGTCCTGTTTGGTTGGTTAAACATCTGATGTGATACCTTCATGACACTTGCTTTCTTTTAATTAACTCTGATCAGAGGTGGGAGGGTGATGTGTCATAATAATGGTTATTCATATGCTCTGTAGCAAAAATTGCCTCTAAGCCTATGTCTTAGATGGAAGACTTTTAATTTTTTCATGTGGTCTGCACAGCCTTGAGGTGGTTATGAAAGCTTTTAAAATTCTAAATAGGTTTCAGATTTGCTTCTTTCTATTTTTCCCTCCTTTAGCCCATCTAATGTAAGTTCAAATATGCACTGCTATATGTATATGTTGAACAGATATTTCATACCCACGAAGCCATTTTTGTTTTAAACTAGAGAATTTGGGCTGTATTTCTTTAGAGACTCTGTTCCGAGGGATGTGCAACACCCAGTCAGGTCCCACTTCACTCTTCTGAAAAGCAGGATTTGTACATTTAAAAACCAAATGGAACCTGGTGAGAAAATGTGCTACTGCTGAACATTGCAGGGGTCAATTTCAATATACTGTAGGCTAAGGAAATACAGGCAGGATTACTTGGGGCTAAGAATTCTTGCCTTTGAATAGAATAATCTGAAATGAGTATGTGGCAAGATATGCAAACCTGGACTTCCAGCTGAGAAGCCTAGTGTGGTTCTTACAGGTAAGTCAGCTGTTAGTCCTTGCAAAAGTTTCTTCCTGAGAACCCAGAGGGTTTCAGCTCAAGTGTTTGGTATTGGCAGCACTTTATGCACTGCGAGATCTCCAGGTTCACTTGATTTTTTAGGATTCTCTGGGGTTGGAAAGAGCAGGTGTGGAGTAAGAGATGTAGATTCTACGTATTCTCTGACAAGGATGGATTGTAAACAGTTGCCATGCCATATTGCCAGTGTAGCAGGGAATATTGTTAGGATGTAAATTTAGTGGGATTTGAATGAAACGAGTCTGTTAAAAGATAGAGACAAGTGAGGCTCAAAAAAATTGTGCAGCAGGTGGTTGATGTCATTCTTTCCTGAGTTTGAACTGAACCTGGGTGCATTCTTGTAATCCATTCCAGTTGGTGTCAGGAGTTTGCCCTAGATTAATCCCAGAATCTTGTAAGATGATCTGCATACATACTGCAGATGAGCTGGAACTTTGACATTAAGCACCTTTTGTATAAATTATGTGTCCTTGGACTATGGGACTGATAAAAGCAGGTTCTGAGCAGGCTGATCCATACATTTAGAGGTCTCATGTAGCATGACTCGCTAATATCTACTCATCTCTGATAATTCTGGCTTTTGAGCGGTTGAATAACTTTACTTGGACTCTGCAGCAGGACCACACCAGTGTGTAGGTATTCATAGAACATCCAGCTCTAAAATACAACAGTTAAAATAAAAATCTGACCTAAATACTAGCCAGAACTGCCTGGACTATGCACATCTTGGGTTTTGCTGCCTTTACTCCTTGGCTACTTGCAGATGCACTGGGTTCTCCTCTGACAGGATGCTTGCTGTGGCTTTATGATACAAAGGCTTTGGCATCCATAGCAGCTTACACAGTCCTGTTTACCACCTCAGGCATGATATGCCCTCTGCTGTTCTGGCAATTATTTGTGTCCCTGTTCTATGACCTAGGTTAAGCCCTCCTTCCTTTTTGGTTCTTTCTCCTGAAGCTCTGGGTCAGTTCACTGATTTGGTTCACACTGTGTCCACCAAACAGAAGTACCACAACAACTGTGCAGTGGCCTGTTACAGCTGAGAGGGCAGGAAGAGCAGCTGGCAAAATGAGGAGGAAGCAGTGGGAACTCCTTAATTGATACTGTTTCAGTTCTTGTGTCATGAAATCACAGCTTTAGTGTAACTATCTGCAGATCTGTCCTTTCATTGGTATTTGTTCCATTAACAGTCTACAGACTGGGATTTCCTACCATTGGCAATCTGTCAGAATTCTTTTTGTCTCATCATGCAAAAATGTAAAGGCACCAAGTAGTCAAATTGTGGTACCTAAGTATTAGTGTATGTTTGTAAAGAATTCATCTTTAGAATTCTCTCCATACTCTCTGGCGATCTGTGAGGAACTTTCACCAAGTCACAACATTCAGTAGTAGTCAGTAGCAGAGGAGGATGGGGCATGATGATATTGTTGCTGGCAAGTGGTCTGGGCCCCTCAGTTCAAGAAGGACAGGGAGCTGCTGGAGAGAGTTCAGTACAGGGCTACCAAGATGATTGAGTGAAGCATCTCTCTTCTGATGAAAGGCTGAGGGAGCTGGTTCTCTTTAGCTTGGAGGAGACTGAGGGATGACCTCATTAATGATGTCCAATGATAGGAGAAGGGGCAACCGGCACAAACAGGAACAGAGAGATTCCAGAGAAACACAAGGAAAAATTTCTTCCCTGTTGAGGTGAGGGAGCACTGGCAGGTGCTGCCCAGATGGGCTGTGGAGTCTCCTTCTCTGGAGACATTCCAACCCAGCTGGATGAGTTGCTGTTTGACCTACTCTAGGTGCTGCTGCTCTGGCAGAGGGGTTGCACTGGATGAGCTTTTGAGGTCCCTTCCAATTCTTTGAAGATGTTCTTTATTGTCAGTTCTATACAAACATTTTAAGGACAGATACCTGCAGAACAATTTGCAAGTGTTAACAGTTCTGATATTGAGGAGAGTGAATAAAGCAGGACAATGATTCACACATCTAGTTGAGTGAGTGTAGCTGAGCTTAAGGAATGATTTCTGGACCTTCTAAAATTGCAAACATGTTGGTTTGGTTGCCTTTTACTTTATTCCTGGGAAACAGCCCTAGTTGCAAAACTACCCTTTTCTTTCCCACTTTGCCTTTTTTGGTTTTTCCTCCTTCCTTTTAATACACTTCACCACGCACTTTTACTTCACTAGCATGGTCTAGTTGATTCAAATGGATAGTTACCTGTCTTCCCAAGCTGAAGAATGTGAATTATGGTCCATATTTGGCCTACCCAATATATTTTTGTTTGTCTATACAGGCCATTACTGTCTGGCCAACACCTTACCAAATTGGCCAGAACAATCCTGAATGTTTCACCTGGGAAAAATTAGTTACAAATCCTTTTTTTGTTTGGTTTTTGTTCATTGAAAAGGCAAAAGCAAGAATAGATGAGATGGTACCTTTTACTCTTTCTTATCCCTCGTCACAGCATCACAGAATGATAGGAGTTGGAAGGGACCTCTAAAGATCATCCAGTCCAGCTCCCCTGCTTATACCTTCTTTTTTACAGAACGTTAAAGAAATTGTAAGACATGCTTACTGCTTGCACTAATCAAAAATGCCTGAATGTTTTGCTTCTGCATTAAAAGTGAAAGCTGGGATTGCAGATGAGCCACTTAAACCAATTTAGGTTGCATGGTCTTTATTTTTGGCACCTTATTTGGTTTTGAGGATTGATTTATTTATTTTATTAGAACAGATACCAATTACACCCTTAATAAAGCTGTTTTCAGTGATGACTACAGTATGCTATCCTGAAATGAATTATTTTTGGAAATCTGTTGCCTGCTTTTACTTTCCTGTTATGTAACAATTCCTGTGAGTAATCCAAATGGTATTTCATGCTGATAATCATTATTTTTCAGAAACAGATGGAATCCAATTGGAAATTTGTGGAAGAACTCCTTAAAAAATCCACAGATGCTCAAGTAAGTGTGTAAAGGAAGCAATAATCCACAAGGAAAGTATCAGGGATGCTTTGAGGAAAAGATAGTGCATGAAACAAAGTCCAACTAACAAGTGTATTTTTGGAACTCTGTTGTTTTTATCCTAGGTAAATGAACATCCTTGATGTAGCTGAACTATGGCAGTGTGCAGTTCCCTCCTTGTTAAGCAGTTACACTTGCTTTAAAGTGGTTTGTGCTTGATGCTAAATTGTCAGATAAAGGAAAAAGATAATTATCCTGGAAGGGTAGGTATATGGCCACTCAGACAAGATGTATGCAGAATAAGAACTGGATGCTTAGAAAATGTAAACCAGATACTGAATGTAAGGATATCAAGTTGAGGAGACATGATGAGGGAGATAGTCAGTTGCATTGAAAATTCAGCTATATCCTCGTCACAGCGGGAAGGTGACTTGCCTTGCTGAGCAATTTGTCTTACAGGCTTGAATCAAACTCTTACTGATAAGGTTCTAGTTTCTGAGCACTCATTTCATACCTTATCATTTTTCTTTCTACAGAACTGTTAATGCAGTGCTTCATGGCCCAGAGGTCAGAATTGACCTCCTTTTAAAATGCTTTTAAATACGTTGTTCATCACGTTTTTAAATACGTTACGTTGCAGCTCTGTGAATTTGTTCTGAAGTTGCATGGTACAAATTGCAAATGTTGTATCAGCAACACCTATACAAATAATGTATTTAATTTGTGTATGCTCAACACAAGAATAAATATGGGGATTTTTTTTTATCCTGTCTTGGTTGAAATAAAAGAAGTGCTGCAGATCCTGTTGTTGAAAGCAGAAGGGGAATCAGCTCTGGTTTTTTTATACCTGCTGCCTTGCTGATGCAGTGGCAACAGCTGTGGTTGAAGCTGGAGTATGGAACAATATTTGTTACAAGTACAGACATTACAAAAAGGTATTTTGTAGTTCTAAAGACAGTTTGAATGAGATGAGTTTTAAAAAACTGAAAAATCATTCATAAACTAACATTTATGTACTGTTTCAGCTTAAAAGGTTAACTCTTTCTGAATGATTTCACAGTACATAGCTGCATGTACACACTGTGTATATACATTAAAGCTACAGTGACAACAGCACTTACTGTGTGCTTACCGTTCTTTGAGAAACTGGAGATATTTAGGTAAGAGGCATTAAAAACTGAGTAGCTTATAAGCCACCTTGCTGTGCTGGAGCTTCTATACATCAGGAACCTGAGGAACATTGAGAGGATACTTGTGGTTGGAAAATATTCCTCTTTTGTTCTGAATGCTTTTTATTTTGAACAAAGATTACTCTGAAGTTCAATATATGTAAAATATACAGCTTCTTGATGCTTCTGTTAAACAAGTATTAAGTTGTAGACAGTTTAGAAAGGCAACTAGGTGGCCAAATTCAGAAGATTTGAGTAACAAGTCAGTCATGACACAATAACATGAAGCAAGTATCTCTTTTAATATCCAAAGGCAACTAATTTGGAATTTGCTGAGGATGTGAGAAGCAGAATGAGATAGTCAAGAAGTCAAAAACAAAGTGGAACACAGAGAAGCAGGAAAAAGCAAAAGGGAGAATAGTGTCTTTCAACAAACAGCAGGACGGTATTTGTGATACTGCACACAAACACTTGGCTTGAGCTTGTTAGTAATTGCTACCTGAGCCATCCTTTTCAGTGTGTATCCTCAGTTATCTATACTAGAGATGCATAGTAATAGCTATGCAAGGTACATCAGAAGAAATGAGAGTGCCAAAACATTCATTTGCAAGAGAGGGCAGGAACCTGGTGGTTGTTACCTGCATTTTTAAGTCTGTGGGATCCTAAAAACTCATTCCTGAAAACTAATTATGTTCAGTACATACTATGTCCAACCTCATAGTCTACCTGTGCTTGTTGCTCCCTAATTTCAATGTTTACATGAAGTTACATGCATGTTTAGGAGGAGAAGGGGACTATATAAAGGATGAGGAGGAAATGGCGATAAAATCAAGCATGCATAATTTTGTATGTTCAAAAGTAGCTGGAAAAGGTGCAGATCACACACTTGTAATGCAAATTGATAATCTCTGTCCTACCAGTAACTGTTTATTTCTTTTCACATGAGCTTCAATTT
Source organism: Urocolius indicus (assembly GCA_013401255.1). NCBI lineage: Eukaryota > Metazoa > Chordata > Aves > Coliiformes > Coliidae > Urocolius > Urocolius indicus. Next base: position 147,418 of record WBNH01001759.1, on the reverse strand, counting down.
CTGTGTTGTGAGAAGATGATTTAATAGGCACTGGTGCAGATGTGGGTTTTGAGAGTAAGGGGACATCATGAAAGTAGGGGAAGGAATGGTCATTTTTGATGATGGATCATCAGAAGCTGGAGTTTGCTTTAACATCCTCAGGACAGCTAAGTACTGGGATGCAAAAATGGCTAAATGGTGTTAAACCTACAGCATTTTGGTAGTTTTACTAAAACTTTAGAGTTCAGTGCACCCCAGCACAGAGAGGGCAGCCCTCATGCATGCAGCAGAGTGCCTGAGCCGTCTCGATCCAGCATATGCCTGATTTGGGAGTGATAAAGACTTCCTGAGGAAAGTGTTCCATGTCCAGGTGATGGTGGCTGAGAGGTGCTGCAGTGCCCTGTCTCTGGGTAGGAACACCTTTATAATGTTATAATCAGCCAATGTCTTAGCAACGAAAAAAATGTGAAGGTGATGTTCAGGATAGGGTGCCAATGGAGATGGTAAGCAACAATACTCACACTTGTGAGCTGTAAATGAAGGTAAGAGCATTAATGAATACCTGGACAACCACAGAGTGTTGCTTTGTTGGATATATGCTTCCAGCTTCAAAGAGCTGACAGACTGGTAAGTTTCTCTGCCAAAAGCTGCTTGCTTTATATTTCTTGATGGATAGAGTTGAAGACAATTGCTCTTGTGAAAGATCTCTCAACTGTACCACAAAGAGGAATATTTACAGGGAAGCTAGTTAGATGAGGTATCTCCTACTTCTGTTGTAATCTGGATTCCTGTTACTGGGCAAATGACAGAAGTAGAGCTGGTCTATAGTTGTATTTGTACTACAAAATAAAAGTTGTACTAAGAGTATTAAAGTAGTTGTGATCATATACTAGACCATATCAAACTGCCTAAATTCATGGATTGTCAGTGTTAAGATGAACATGTGTTTACAAAGTTTTATGCTGAGACTCAAAAGCTTTTTTTGTTTGTAAGAACTAATGGCAGTCTGTCTTTATTAGCCTTCTCTCACTTCATAAAACCAATGCTTCACGTTGTTTATTTCTGCCTCAATTTTGTTATACGTTCGCTCCATCTATTGTTTAATTTTCCTCCAAAAGAGCTGCAGAAGTATTTGTTGGAGTTCTAGGAAAACCAATTTTGTTACTACAGTAGGAGGTCATAAGAGAAAAATGTTGTGTTTAGATAGTACTATCATTTTGATAATATCTGGTGTTCCTCCCTTCTGAGATAAATTAAAAGCTGACTACCTCAAGAGGTCTGATAGTATTTCCCGCAGTGCAGGAGGCTATTTGAAGCAGACGAGCAACGAGAGAATCCATTAATCGCAGGGATGTTTGATGTCTGGAGAACTCTTTCATATTAAATTTGAGATAAAGCTTTCAGTACTATCTTGGGTTTGGAGACTGTTCTAAACCTAGTGTTGGATAGATAAATACTGGTTGAAATTGAAGCCAATATTTATTGTTGAATTAATTTAACTGAGGCAGTTGTTTGTTGAATTAGAATCCTAAACATAATCCTAGGCACAAATTACAGCTTTAAGACTACGCAGTCTCTTTCTGAACAGGGTCTGTGTTTTGGTTTGAGAGTTTTCTTACATCTTTCATAGCTGAGTAAATCTCTTTCGAGAAACAGATAGTTCAGAGCTTTGTTTTGTTTTGTTTTCTATTGCAGCTCTTGCTTTTATTCAGCAGTTGTTGAAAATGGCTGTGGTTCTGTCCCTTGGCTTTTTTTTATATAAGATAGCTATTTTGGAAGCCAGCTGGCTTAGTAGTTACAATTATATATAAAAACAATGCAGGGGGCTGGGCTAGATGATCTGTAAAGGTACCTTCCAATCCTACCATTCTGTGATTCTATGATCACCTTGTATTATATTTGAACTATTATCTGTCCATCTTTTAATGAGTCTCTCTCGAAGAGTTTCTTTTCTGTTTCAGTGGGGTTTTTATGTTTTTATACATGCATTGAATATGTAACTTTCTATGGAAACTGAAAATGCCTTTTCAAGTTTCAAGTTGGTTTAGAACTTCACCACTTTGCAAGCCAGATGCCCTGCATTCATTGTTCATGAGAAGAGAAGGCAGATATGATTAGAAGTTGTTTATTGTGGATGATTGGTGTAATCATTTACAGTGATCTCATAAAGTGTAATAAGTAAAGTTTTCCACATGAATGTGTAGCCAGGTAGAGGTAAGTTAATGAGGTATAACTCCTTACCATCACTAAGATACAATAAGCCATGAGAAGCTGCATTGTAGGTAGAAGTGAAGTCCTGATATTCCAGTAACAGGTACTTAATGAAAGACTACTTTAAAATAACATAAATAAACTAACATTTAACCCCACAGATGATATATTTTCCCATCACCTGGCAGCAGTGATGGATTCCTTTATTTATTTAAGTGTTTTGTGAGCTGGATGAGCTGGGGACATAATTGTGGACCTCATACTGTAATTGGAACTGAAGAAGATAACTCCCCAATATTTATTTGGGGCAGGATTTCCTTCATTCCCTTTCTGTAACTTCAAGTCATAAAACTCATCCTGTATCTTTTGTGTTTTTCTTACCCCTTCCTTCCAGGAAAAAGATGTTCATGTTGTGAAATTACTCTGCATAGTATGATAGTATTGAGTGTTTATGTGTAGGCACAGTGATGCTCTCCTCTCACAATAAACTTCTCGTTCCCTTTTCAAGACTGGTGTGTTAGAGGAACACTTACGAATGCATCTTCAGTGCTGTTTGACTTTGTGTAGTTTCTGGGACTTGAACCTATCTGTTGTCACCATACTCTGGGATTATTACAGCAAGAACCTGGTAAGGAGATGAACATCTAAAAACGTAGCATTGCATGTGGATGGTCCTCAACTTGCAGCCATTAACTCTGATTCTTCTCTAGCCAAGCTTGTTTGTCTTACTTCTGTAAAACTGACTAGTCAATAGTGGTATCTCTAAATTTACTATAGAGATTTAAGAAATCATGTTTAAATGTTATGGCCCATTACATTATGTCACAATAGAATGAGTTTAAATACATTTTTTGCTCTTTTTTTTTTTTTTATCAGGACTACAGAACTTCAGGTGTTTGTAAAAACACTTGGCACAGAGTTACAATATATTTTTTCCTTTTTGAGTGATGGTAGGGACATATCCTTTTGTGTGTGTGAAGGATTGTTATCTAGTGACAGCACAAGGGGTAATGGGAAGAAGATGGAACACAAAAAGATCCATTTAAACATAAGATAAAACTACTTTACTGTTCAGGTGAGGGAGCCCTGGCCCAGGCTGCCCAGGGAGGGTGTGGAGGCTCGTTCTCAGGAGGTCTTCCAAGACCTGCCTGGACACGTTCCTGTGTGACCTGATCTAGGTGATCTTGCTTCTGCAGGGGTGTTGGACTAGATGATCTCTAAAAGTGTCTTCCAGCCCCTACCATTCTGTGACTATTGCCTTTGGAATATTAGCATTTGTTGTTACTTATAATCTTCTCTGTTTTCATTTATTCTTTTAGAACAGTTGCTTTACTGTTCCTTGGCTTGGTCTGAAGGGTCTGGCAAGCGTTAGTAAAACATCTTTGTCGATGCTGGAGTTGGTCAAAAGTTGTTGCTGTGAGCAGCAGATCCCTGCTCTGTATGAATCCAGCAACAGTTACTTCATTTTTCTCAGCATTTTGGCACGGATGATGAAAGAAGCAAAGGACAGTGGCGTGCACCCTTGGAAACAAATTAAAGGACGGTATGGATGCTGTTTAGTTTATATCATAAAATGGTTTTGGTTAGAGGGGACCTTAAAGACCATCTGATTCCTACCCCACTGCTATGGGGCAGGGACACCTTCCACTAGACCAGGTTGCTCAAAGCCCCATCCAACCTGACATGGATGTTGCCTATGTCAGACTGCGTGGCCCTTCCAGACACATACCAAAGCAAGGTGAGAGAACCGTGCTCATGAGTAAGTAACAGGGATGTGGGATCCAGGTGATTCAGAATTTGAAGCAAGCAGTTGTTCCCTGAAATTCCTGTTGCCAGCTTGAGGCTGTGACAGGATCCAGGAGCTTGGTCCAAGAATCACCTTGGCATCCATAGCCTTCATCCCACAGGCCAGGAATTTGATACACTGGCAACCTATGCAGTGGTGTAGCTCCGTTGCCAGATAGGTAATTGAGTTAAAGCACAGAAATTCTGTTTGAGCTGCATGTAAGCCATGTGTTATCTGAGAACATGCAGGCTTACTCTTGCTAGGCCTCCAGTTTCATTTAGATTTCCAGTTTCTTTTTCATGGTTTCTGAAATCTGTCACTATATTCTTTTGGTGAGGGTTTTAATTTGGCATTGATTTTGAAACATATTAATGAAGAGGTACAGTCAGTCATGATACAAAACCCCATAAAATAGATATGCTGTAAATAAAAGCCCTGATATTTTGTATACTTATCAAATCCTTAAAAACTTTTATTGGTACTGAGATTGCACTGGGATTTTTTATTGTATATAGAAGACTTAGAATTAGTTTTGGTGTGGAGTTTTTGTCTTGATTTTTAAATAAACACACTAAAGATGAATAAAATATTTTTGTATGCAAACAATATCAATATAAAAATGCACAAATGTATGCACACTTTTCAAAGTTATCTGACAGGTTTTTTTCAAGAAAGAGGTGATCTTCGTTATGAAAGGGAAAAAAAGACATGTAAGGACAAACTTCTTCCCTGTTGAGGTGAGGGAGCACTGGCAGGGGCTGCCCAGATGGGCTGTGGAGGCTCCTTCTCTGGAGACATTCCAACCCAGCTGGATGAGTTCCTGTGTGCCCTACTCTAGGTGGTGCTGCTCTGGCCAGGGGGGTTGCACTGGATGAGCTTTCGAGGTCCCTTCCAGCCCTTGAGATTCTGTGCTGCTGTAATGTCCAATTTCAGCAGTTGTTACAGCCAGTACAGTTTGGGTTTAAAAAAATGCTACAGCTACGTAGAAACAAAATATGTTGTTTGACACTGACTCAGTGTCTTGCTTTAGTTCATAATTTTAATTAGCCTGCTCTAGTTTTACTGTAAACAAATTATACTTACATTTTAGTGCTATTATAGCTTGTTACTTTCCCTAATTTAAGAGGGGGAATAATAATACACAACCCACACTCTGTCAGTCTGCTCCACCAGTATTCATCATATCTACCTTGAATAAATCAATTACAGAAGTAGCAAAATTTAACACACTACAGCTATGATTTTGGGATGAACTCTATTTTCAGCATATAACCAAGCATTAATTGATGCATGAAGAACATAGATGCCTGTCAGTAGTAATTTACTACTAAACAACATTAATTGGATTTGCTGTAATTTTTGGTGGCTAGATTTGACAACCACAGCACCATCTCCAACTATTTTTCCAGGTGACAGAACAGGAAAACAGCATTTCTAGATGTTTAACTAGTGCATGCACAACTTACTTTAGAGTTAAAAATGAAGTATATACCCCGGGTTTTAAATACACAACTGAAAAAGCTAAGAAAACCATTTTCATCATCATCCTCTGCTGTAGGAATGGTGACACTTACGAGTCCAGATCTGAGCAAAGATATCAGTGAGGACACCTATTCAAAAGCTTTCTGCCTTTTGTCCCAGCACTTTAAAGTTGCAAAATAGGAGTCCTTCTCACCATCAGCTACGTGTGACTTGAGCACTGGCATATAAGCAATACAGCTTCTTCACATCTTCCTTATGGAGAGAGGTTTCTCAGCTGCCTCAGTTTCTCTGTTTCCTCCCAAACTTGTAGTCCATGGTCCATACAGAAGATGTGCAGTACAGTTTGGTACAGACTTTGGCAGAGAAATCTCCCTTTCCCTGCAGTGATGGTTAGGTAGATGAGTTTTTGATGACAGCAACCGTGACAGTATAACCTAAGGACAGAAATCAGTAGCTAAAGGAAGCTTTTTCTTTGAAAACTCTTCAAGTGTTCCTTGTATTAGGCTCAGAAAATGAAACTGAATATTTGTTGCAGTGGTCAAAAGAGCAGAAGAAGGGAAGGAAAGAGGATATATAAAATGTATGGGTTATTGGAAGAGGATAACTGTAAATTAAAAGCGTGAAAACACAGTTTGAGCCTATCGTGCTAATAGAAATTTGCCTACTTGCAGAAACTTTCTCATCACTGTTGTGTTTTTTTAAATGTCTTTTTATTTAATGTAGCATTTATTCCAAGTTCCATCGGAGAAGAATGCAGGAGCTGACAGAAGTGGGGCTGCAGAACTTCTTTAACCTGTTCCTCATGCTGGCGACCATCGCAGAGACAGAGGATATAGTGAGTCGAGTGTTGGATCTTTTGGATTTCCTGACTCCATCCTCCATCACCATGTCTCAGAGAGCTCTCATCTGGAGAGGTCATTTTGCTTTCCTTTTGATTTACGTGGAGAAGAACATGGACATTAGTGTCCTAGCTGACAAACTCTCAAATGCTTTCCGGGAGAAGGCAAAGGAGTTTTTAGTAACCAAAAATGACTACACCCAGAAACATAATCTCTGGACTCTACTTTCAACTTACATTGATGGTGTCCAAGAAGTGTTTGAGACCAGCTGTTACTTGAGCCTTTCTGAGGAAAAGTTGTTAAATGATGGCTTTACTATGCTGCTGCCTGCATGTCGAGGAGCTGAACTGAGCATGGTCCTCAATTTTCTTCAGGTCGTTCTAGCCAGACTTCGGTAAGTTCCTGAGCTAAACTGTGGATCTAAGACTCGCCTGCAGCTTTTGGGTTTAGGGTTAAACTGTAGTTCATACTAATCTCTTACTGAAACAGAGTACAAAGGAAAGAGAAATCTCTGGAGGACTGTATGTTAAATTTCAAAATCCACCAATTCATTTGGAATCTTAGAAACGTTTCCTTACCATTTCAGAACCTGAGATTTGACATCCCTAATGGTTTGTTACGAATTAGTGGCTCTGTAGAAAGTCATCTGATTGCAGCTATTTCAGACAGTGCCATCTTTCTTTATCTGTACTAAACTACTCAAGCTAGGGGGATTTGCTGTTTGGTTTGGGTTTTGTTTTTCTTTTTAATTCAGTGAATCTTTTGTTTTTCAGACTCTTCATTCTGTTTCGTTTTCTCTCTTTCACCAAGGTTGCAATCAAATATAACAGTTGTGGAGATCTAAATACTTGTCTGGGGTTTGATAGGAAAGAGGGAAATAATATTGTACCACTTTCAAGCGGGTTTTGCTTTGATGTACTAGTTCAGTTTGCAACATGCACAGTGCCCTTCAATAAGCATATTTTTGTCTACTGATGCCTTTGAGAAGTACTCCTCCAGTGTGAAGCCCAAACTGCCTTTTTTATAAGATATTAAGAGGCGGCTATTGATCTGCCATTACTTCAAATGTGAAAGACTGAAGTATGTGGAAAGAGCCGTGGAAGAGTGCATAATAGGAATACTGAGGCACATATGCAAGATCTCCCTTTAACTAGATTCTTTGTTATTGTCTAGTAGTTTGACTGCAGCTGTCAATAGCTTATACATCCAAAGAGAACTGTTGTACAGGCATTCTTTTGAAAGCCAGATGAAGCACGTAACAAAGTTTAGTTGATTTATTATTTATTATTTCAGTTCAACTGAATGTATTTACTGGAATAAATTGGAGACTTCAAAAATACTTTGACATTTTTATTCCATTAGCTAATACACTGCATTTGTTGTGTTATTTTGAAGGATTGTTTTTAGGGAGACATTTGAGACTGGTGAAAAAGTTGCCTGTTTCATAACTTGGCATTATTTAGCGGCTTCCCAGAACTAAGGTTTATGTGCTCCTCTTGTAATGCAGAGAGGAGGGCATCAAAGTTCATTACAGACTTCTCAGGTCGTCACATGCTTTTTTTTTCCTTAGGAAAAGCAAATCTTTTGAAATATTAGAATAGCCAACATAGTGCTAATTGGTATGAGAGATTATTAGAGCCACGTTTTTAACAGTTCTTTGTTTCAGCTACTGTATTTACTCATTTGATTATTGTTACCTGCCTATTTATACCACCTACAGAGAAGCTTAATTCCTCAACACTTATAAACAGGCACTTTGATCTTCAGGTTATACGGAATAGGAGAATGTTTCTGGTTCTCTGTCCCACTTTGACACACTCACTGAAGGCAGTCCTCTGTTGCTGCACAAGTAAAACAACACAAATGCTACTTTCTTGGTTCAGAAGGTCTGGATGACTTTGTGACAACCAGATTTTAAATACTGTTGGCCTGCCAGATTGATTCGGCCTGGTCTGTTTGCAAACTTGGAAAAGGATGAAATGGTTCAATGCCATCTTCTCTTTTGCTTCTAAAATCCAAGCAGATAGAAAGACAAGTAGGCCTTTCATGAGTGTAATTTTTCTGTACATTGCACTCAATCATTTTATACCTGTGTGACAGGGAATTTAGAGGCAGGAAGGAAGTGAGCTCACTGATTAAAGAGTGAAGCAGCTCCCTCTAGGCTCTTAGGAAATAATAACTTCATGTGCCACTTTCTGCTAACCCCAGATGATGGCTCACAGGAGCATTCTTTATTGCTGATTAAGTAGCATTATGAAAATACTGACTTGGTTACATTAACTAAATGCCTCAGTATTTAAAGCTTAAGATGTCAAATAGTTTTAGCAGTCCCCTTTAACATCATTTTTTTTGGATTGCTAGAATCACATTCCAGGTTTCCCTGATGCTTTTATTTGAGGATACTGTAAAAATGGCAATCTTTCATTTGCAGAGTGAGGTGTAGCCAAAAGCTCTTCTTTAATTATAGCTATTCATGCTGTTATGGTTAAGGGTCTGTCAGCATTTCCATTATAAACCTTTATTTTCAAGGGTTTAGAACATAGCAGTGAAAACTTGCTCTGGGCTAAAACTTGGCATACAAGGTTTTGAAAGTGCACTTCCTTTCTTCCTTTCTTTTTTTCTTAAAAGGTATCTGAAAGGAGACCCCCACCTTCCCCATTTTTACAGTACTATGTTTTAAAATAACCCTTTCCAGGTTTTTCTTGTATTTTTCTTGTCTGCTAGAAAAAGTACTAGTAGCTTTTGGTTATTGTGTTTACCTATGCTTAGACTGTTTTAAATCAGCTATTTCAAACCACTGGAAGGTTTTTTGTTGTTGTTGTTGTTATCATTATGATTATTTTGGTGGCCACATATTTAAATAGAACTACATATGACTTGACAGGGGAACTCATTTTCATTAGTTCTTGATATGTGGTGAGTGGATAATTGGAAACATGATGCTACTTGCTGGTACTTCCAAGTATTTGATCTTCATAGTGAGATTCAACATGAAGTGTAGGACTGTATTTTTAATCCACTGTCCTTTCTAAAAACCTAGGTAAAATAAACAGTAAACGACTGAGAAATTCCCAAAATAAAAATGCAAAGTGCTTCCTACCTGTGTTTTCTGGGAGCTTTCAGCTCCTACCCAGACATAAGAGTTTTTTGGGTTTTTTTTTTGTTTCTGTTTGTAAGCAGTGTTTTATAATCCTCTTCTTTTCTTCTTCTTCTTTAATGAAAGATAGATGCAGGGTGTTTGCTAAGGTATGCTTTCATTTGTACATCTCCAGCACTGCCTGTCATCTGAATGCCTCATGACACAAAAAGAAACCCTAGGTTAATAAAAATACAGGCATTTAATGGATATGACAGTAAAAGTGGACACAGGCTTGTACAAATCTGCTGAGTCCCTGGAAAGAGTAGGTTCCAGCACTGCAGTAGGTTATTCTTTAAAGAAATGCTTGAAACATGTTTAAAATATCTTTTTACTGTAATCAGATATTGCTCTGACACGAGCTTTCTCTCATAATCATCATCCTGGCGTTTGGGCTTTGTAGTGTATTAGCACTGAGTTACAGGATTATGAAATGCAAGTACGTGCCCAGGTGTAAAAACACTGCTGTACTCCAAACACCTTTGCCTGGTTTCAGAGACACTTGCTACTGATTCCCAGCAGAGAAATGAGAAGTATCAAAAGCCTAATGACATAATGCATGGTAATTTTATTTAGGAAACAATGGTTGTGTATGTGTGCCTGTTTGTAATGTTCTGCCAGTGTTGAAGGACATGAAAAGTTATTCCATGTGTAAATTTCAGAAGCTTCACAGGAATACCAATCAGGTAAACCTGTCCCTAATTAAAAGTTACATTAATAATTGAGCCACAGATAATAGCAGAACTGGATGTTTCTGTCTGCTAGAGTGTGTCTAGCCTTGAGGTGGTGGGGAACATCATGATAAGAATGGATTATCCAGTCTATCTTTGCTATGGAAATGTATAGTCATTTGGTTTTGGGTTTTTTTTTGTTATACTTCCCATCAAAACAGCCTGTGGGAAGCTTTCTGAGACCCAACAGAAGCCTCTCTTCCCCTTTCTGTTGCCATGTAAGTCAGCAGATAAGCTCAGGAGGAGAACAGAAAGGTCTTCTTCTCCTTCTTTTCTTCCCCCTCAGGGGTTTTAGTGTTAGTCTTTGTAAAATGTATTTTCTGATGTTGAGCTTCTGAAAACTGTATGCAGAAGAGTTTGGAAGAGCTTGAGTCTTCTCTTACCTATCCCAACCTGTGAGTATATTTATATATGTGATGTCTGATAAGCACAGAGTGCAACTCTGTGGCTAAAACACTGAACTGAGAGTCAGAAGATCTTTCTTTGGCTCCAACATATCTCCAGCAGAGTACCCAGGTGGCCAAGAAGGCCAAGGGCATCCTGGCTAGTATCAGGAATAGTGTGACCAGCAGGGCCAATGAAGTGGAATAGTGCCTGTACTCGGTGCTGGTGAGGCTGCACCTTGAATACTGTGTCCAGTTCTGGGCCCCTCACTACAAGAAGGACACTGAGGTGCTGGAGCATGTCCAGAGATGGGCAACGAAGCTGGTGAAGGCTCTGGAGAACGAGTGTGATGAGGAACAGCTGAGAGATTAGGGGTTGTTTTGTCTTAAGAGAAAGAGGCTGAGGGGGGACATGAGCACTCTACCTGAAAGGAGGCTTGTGGCACGTGAACGTTGGTCTGTTTTCCTAAGTGATAAGCAACAGGACAAGAGGAAATGCTCTCAAGTTGTGCCATTAATGTAATTAAATCTACATTTCTTTTATTCCTACTTTGTGTGGGATTTGAGGGTTGGTTTTTTTTCAGGATTTTTTCCAGTCTTAAAATAATGTTTTAAACCTTTAGCCTTTCTATTCTGATCTTCAGAGACGGCTAACTAAAACCAGCGTGTGTTTTGTGTGTTCTCTGCTCTCAAAGTATTACTAGACAAAGAAATGAAATGAAATACAATGTACACTGGAGGTGCAAGCCTAATAGTTTGCTTATAGAAAGGTCCTATGTATGGCTATCATTGGTTCATTTTTGCAAGACTATACTCTCCTTACTGTCCGTTTTCTTGAATCAGTAAGTGGCCATGTGAAAGCTGAATAATTGTTTTTAAAATAAGCTTAATATTGCTGTTTGAGATGTAATAGAGAGCATATGCCTTAGAAGGAAGGCAACAAAGCTGGTGAAAGAGCTGGAAGGCATTGCTGGGAGGAGCAGCTATGGACTTCAGGCTTCTCTGGTTGAAGAAAAGGAGGCTGAGGGGCAACCTCGTTGCTCACTACAGCTTCCTAAGTGGAGAGGTGGAATGGGAGATGCTGAGCTGTTCTCCTCGGTGTCCAGTGATAGGATGTGTGGGAATGGTTCATATCTGTGCCCAGAGAGGTTTAGACTGGACATTAGACAGCAATTCTCTCCTGAGAGGGTGGTCAAACTCTGGAACAGGCTTCCTAGAGAAGCCCTGAGCTTGTCAGTGTTTGAGGCATTTGGACAATGCCTGTAATAATTTGCTTTTAACTTCTGGACAGCTCTGAATTGGTTGAGCGGTTGGACTAGATGATTGTTGCAGGTCCCTTCCCACTGAATCAGTCTGATCCACAATCACTTTCAGGATAAACTGAAACAACAAAAGCTGTCAAAGACCATCTGATTGTTGACGCCCAGACAAAGCCAAGCCAAGCTAAAGGAACTCAGGTGTAGTACTTAGACATGAATGAAGATACACAGCTCTGCCCCTTGTGCTACAGATGGAAATGCTTTTCTGCGTTTCATCCATTCTATCAATTTTGTCTCCTGAAAATTAATCCACATAAGCTTTCTGTGGCCTACCTGACAGCAGTACAAGACTTACTGTTGTGAAAGAGTAAATTCACCGAAAAGAGTAAAATCCTCTCTAGGTGTATGGAGAACCTGCTGCAGGGACCCTGCAGTTGTTTAGAGAAATACATGCTCCCTGAAGGACATAAAGTGCAGAATTGTTTTCTGATGGAAGTGTCTCACTTTTGAAACTATTTTTTCCCCGAATTAACTTCGCTCTCCATTTTCCTTCTCTCATTCTTCACACGAGCTGTGAGAATGGCTCCTCATATGGAATATTTTCGTCATTGTTGTGGATGTTAAACAAAGAAATACTTTGGCCAATAAAACCATTACGTGCAAGTAGCCTTCTAATCTCTTAATTTTGATTGTTTCTTCGTTACCTTACAAGATATATATTTCTTCTCTCTTTAGGATATCTCTTGTCAGATTTAAGGCTTATTTAAAATGAACAGAAAGCTGAAGCAATTTTCTTTATTCCATTTCAGTCTCCTAAGGCCTATTTCCCCCTGGTGAGCTCATAGCAACAGGGGGGTTTAAGGGAATTCAGCTTTCTGCAAATTAATGTCTCGCATCATGAAAATTCAGGACTTTTTTTTTTCTCTATATCTTGAAAAAGTAATACAGTGAGTGCGAGTATTATTTCTTGCCAGCGGGTGGAAGATGAATGATTTTGTCACAGTTTTACTGCTTGATGAGCAGTGTCCTGAGGGTCAGGCTTAAGTCTGTGTCACTATGCTGCTCATTACTCTTGAGCTAAATAAGGGCTGATTGGATCTAAATTGCCTAGCACATGGGCCGCAGATGAGCTCAGTGAGTAGGGGATGACCTGCTATTCAGGCTGGGAGTAACCCCGGTGTGCAAATGCTGCATTAGAACACCGTGGGAGAATGAGAGGCTACCGACCGCTGCCAGCAAAAGAAATCGAAATGTAAAAACTCTTTGATGCTGCAATGTTAGAATTTGAAATGTAGGAAGTGACAGGTTGATGGTACTTATCAGCTTTGGCTGGATTAGAGAACAGTGTCATCTTGCTTATATAATGACAGAAGAATGAAGCTAGCTCCCAACTACTTTGCAGTGCACAGCTGCTGCTGTCAGAGTCAATGCTGCCTCCTACTGACAGTCTGTTGTCGGGAGGATGGAGAAAGCGGGTGGATAGCCAGCTGGGGACCACGTTCTCAGGCTCTCTAGCATACTAGAGTGCAATCTGTGCCTCTGCCCATCTTCTCCTGGATGTTTCTGGTCTCGTTTGTTAGCAGAGAATCATCGAACTGATTGGTAAAATCACCAGCGTACATTTGGGGACAAGAGCAAGCCACTGTCGTCTTCCAAGAGTGGTTAGATGAGGCATCTACAGGCACTGAACTATGGATGTGTATCTGTTTCACACAAAATAGTTCCCTTTGTGCTCTTCTCTCCAGTGCTAGCCCCAGTGAAAGGAGGTGATCTCTGGAGAGGAGAAATAATTTGTGCCTGCGTGCTTTAAAGACAGCTGACCTTTAAAGAGGAGAAAAAAACAATATGAACAATTTCAAAGGGAAATCCTTATGCTAACTGAACACATGAATATACTTGTCTTAACAGAAGGAAATGAAAGCAAAGTACCTGCCAGGTGCTGAACACAACACAGGTTTGAAGTAGTTTGTGCGGTTCTGAAAGATTCAGTTCGGTGGTTCAGTAGAACAAGGTTTTGGGTTTTGTTCTTCCCAACCTCCCATCAGTGGTGCTTTGAAAACTGAGTAATAGCTACAAGGATGATAAATAGCCACTTGCTTCTTTTTCCCCAGGTTTGTTTCAGATTCTGTTGCTGACAGCTGTAATGTACCAGCGTTGGCTTCTCATACTGCTGCCGTGTGGCACTGCCTCATCAGCAAAAGCAGTTCCGTGCTCTCATGAAACCAGTGACTAAGTAAAGAGAAGGGATAAACCTGAATACATTCTGTGTCTTCTGTTTACATTTTCTTGGTGTATATTATTTGATTCTTCTTCCCCTGGGATGCTTTTTCTCGTGAAGAAATTTATTCTGGGCTATAAACCAACTTCCAGTTTACGTGTTTCTGGGTGTTGCAACAAAAGAGGGAGAGAAAACAAAACAGTAGCCTTCTAAATGCAGTTTTTCAGTAAAATGATGTGAGGCTGTGGGAATGAGGGGGAGAGAGAAAGTTTATGTAAAGAACATCATTAACGTGAGGCTTCAGTGTTACTTGTGTTTATCTTACTTTTGTCAATGTTTCATGGTAAAACTTCATAGAATGACAGAATGGTAGGGGTTGGAGAAGGGACCTTTAGAGGTCATCTAGTCCAAACCCCCTGCAGAAGCAGGTTCACCTAGGTCACTGAAAATGAAGAACTGTTTAGCACAACTAGGTGTAGTAGATGGAAGTGAGTTAAGAGTCTGTAGATAAAAATGACAGTGTCTTCCTCTGTGTTCAATTGGAAAGTGGAACCAGAATTTAGAATTACTTTGATATCTTGGGGGAAAAAAAACAGTGAGCAGGAGGAAATAGTAAAGGCCAAGTACTTAAATTAGGGAGGAGAAATGTTAATACAATCTATAGACACTTGGCTTGGCAGCCATGCTGCTAAAGTACAGCGAGGGAGTATCCACAACAAGGTGGGAAAAACAGAGGAGGTCTCCACATCTCAGGTTGGTTAAAGTGAGATAACTACAGAACTGTTACCCCATGTGCCTGTCCTGTCTTTGCTTGTAGATGTCCTGTCTGCTCAGCCCACATGGCTGCAAGGTCCAGTATATTGTCCCTGCCTGCTGTAGGGGGGAGGAAAACCAAAACTGTTTATGAATGGTGCTTCAAATGGATTCCCTCGTATCTTCAAAACAGAGCCGTGGGTGGGCATGGTACTTATGTTTGCACCTCAGTTTACATGTATATGTATTGACATGAATTTGTAAGACCATAGTGGCTGTAAGTCACTTTTAACAGTGACTTTCCTGCACAGAGCCTGCATATTGGGAAGCAGGCCTTAAGAAATAAACAAACCCCAGCATTGTTGTGGGGTGTGTTACTAAAGCTTGTGCAGGTGACAGGAGCTGCTTATCCTTGCCTTAACTATATATCTGTATGCAGTGCTGGACCTGTCAGTTTACAAAGCATTTATGAATACATTGAAAACTGGAATGAAAAAAGTGGGAAGTTTGTAGAAGCTGGACAGAACTGATTTTAGGTAGGAAAGATTGAGGGGAGACATACTAGAAGATATCCACCAAGATGATCAGGGGACTGGAGCATGTTCTTGATGAGGAAAGGCTGCAGGACCTGAGGCTGTTTAGTCTGGAGAGGACGAGACTGAGGGGAGATCTCATTAACATTTACAAATATCTGCCTGGACATGTTCCTGTGTGACCTGATCTAGGTGGGACCTGCTTTAGCAGAGGCGCTGGTCTAGAGGATGTCTAAAGGTCCCATCCAACCCCTACCATTCTGTGATATTCACTATGCAGAAGGACCTTGCTAAGAAGACAAGTTGTCTTACATTATCCATGGCAGTGAAGAAGGAATTGGCTTCATTTGGGGCAGAAGTTTAGTGTGGTTATTGAGAGTAGGCTGCCAGTGTCAACACTTTGGTAGGCTGCAAGAGAGAGTTGTGGAATCAAATTTCTTGTTCTTAGTTACTAGACAAACATTTGCCAGATGGTAGTCTTTCTAAACCTACCAGACTGCTAAGATGAACTCCCTAAATGACTCTTGAGATGCTACCCAGACTTTCACTTATGCGTCTGTGATTCAATATTAAGGAGCGCTCGATGCAGCTGGTGATTGATTAGGATCCTTCCTAAAGAGTATTCTGTGCTTTTCCTTAAAAATCAAACCCTCAGTGAAATCAGGAGGTAAAGAAACAGTTCCTGAAACTGTAATCCACCATAGAATTTAACTTTGGAAATCTGCCATTCATTTTCATTTGGAGTATCCGTAGTTGTTTTTAATTTCCCCTTTCTATTAGGGGAAAAGAAAATCCCCACTGAACCTGTTTAGTGCTTCTGTATCCTACTAGTTCTTGGAATTTCTGGGGTGGGAGTGTGAGGATGGCTGGTATTGTGTGCACTGCACCATGGCTTTACTGAAGAGAGTGCTTGGGTTTTTTGTGGTTTTGTGTTCAAGCCTAGAAATTGGTCTTAAAAACCACTTTGGACACGCTTTTTTTAGCCATTTTCTAAAGAAAGCTAGTTAATACAGAGCATGTACTTGTGCATTGTCATGTTTTATTTGGCTTGGAGCAAGTCCAAGTGCTGTTTAATTGCCAATGCCTAAATGCTCCAGCTTTCTTTCCAGTAGTACTAAACCAGGGACAGTGAAAACGTGCGTAACGTGAAGTGAGCATGAAATGGTAGGGCACTCTATCCTCCTTACAAGCAAATGGGAGAGAGTAGAGCATATTTTGCAACGCTGACCTCGTGCATCATCTCACGTCCCTATGGAGGTCCCTTCCTGGTGGTGTTTCTGGGGAGGAGCAAGAAGAGAAAGGTAAAAGATGTTTGTGGGTTACTTGGTTTTCCAGTAAGCTGTTTATTCTCTCCTCTTTTTTCACAACCAGAAAGCCCTGCTTATCTCTAATCGGGGTTAATTAAAGCCTTAGGGCAACGCTGAGCCCCTGCCAATGGCTGGAAGGTACAGACATAATCAAGGCTGCAGCCCCTCGCTACTGGGAGCAGAGAGGGAGGCTCTGATAGTACAGCTGCGCTAATTCTGTCTGGAAATACAACTTTCCTCTTTTTGTCCAATAGTTCTGCTCTCTTACTAATTTCTAGTCATCAACAAAGAGTGGTACCAAGTCTCTGGTTCAATGCATGTGCTTGCAAGTCCATGATTAAGAAACAGAAAGCTTTTGGTTGTCTGTATGGTGACAGAGGGGCCACGGCAGCAGCCATTACGCACGCAGCAGGAGCCGCAGCGTGCCTGCAGCCAGGGATGCGTGGCATCTTTTATTGAGGGGCAGGGAAAGGGAGGAACAGGCAGGTTACATATGTGCTTGCCAGGTCAATGAGGTTTTCTTTTACTTCTTTTGGGTTTGGTTTTTCTTGGAGGAAACGCTCCATGTGTGTTTGTTTTGGGTGTTAACATTTACACGGAGTTTTGTATGAGGTGCAGAAGATGACATCAGAAAGTAAAGCACTGTGATCATCTCTTAAATAATAATTAACTATAGCACAGCCATGATTATCCAAGTGTCGTAGGGAGAGCGAGTATATTCAGGCAATCAAGGGATTTTACAATGTAATTATTAGACGTTGGGGAGACGTGACCCTGTTTAGAGTAGCAGGGAGCTAATTGATGTTAGGATAATCAAACTTTTACTGGTTTATTGTTCTGGGACCCCCTAGGCTTTGCAAGAAAATGTGTGCACGTGCTTCAAAAAAAAAGAAGAAACAAAGCAGAAACCCCAAACATAGGAAAATATAAGCCTAAAAGTGAGTCTTGAGGTTATGCTTGCATATACCTTGCTGTACTGAATTACTGCGATGGTTATAAGTGGTGAGAAATCATTTATTATTGTCTGTAAATCACCCTCCTTTTACATCACAGTGAAAACTCAATGCATCTTGATTCGGAGCATTTTGTAAAGGTATCTGTTTTCCTAAGACATCAAACATAGCTGGTGGTTTTTTTTCCCCAAGTCAAACTCAAAAACTGAAGGTGTTTTTTCTCCTACAGCCAAGAAATTTTTGTTGTTTTCTTTCTCGAAAGAAAAGCCTTTGATACGTGTACAGCCTGAGCATTATGACAGAAAGTACAGTTGATGCGGTCCCCCTTGAGCTTCATTGTCTTCTCCAAGTTTAGAACACGGGGACATAAAACAGAATCTCATTTCATTAGAGCTCATAATGAAAGAGTTTCCACAGCACTGCTGTGATACTGAACCTCTGGAATGTCTAATAACTCAGCCTGCCCTCTGGAAGATTTGAAGATTGAAGTATAGCATAGCTACTGTCTCTTTACCAAAAGTTTTTCTCTCACTCTTGTTTTTTTTCCCTCCCTCTTCCTTGAAACAGAGTAATTTCTCAAAACTCTCCAGCAGTCCTATCTCCATGTAAATGAATACTGTAAATTGTGCTGCTAGTGAAGGTGGAGGGAGTAGCCTANGGGGGGGGGGGGGGGGGGGGGGGGGGGGAAGAGAAGAATTAAAATCATTCCAATAAATGGTTTAATTTATGCCTCAGCAGTTAAGCATGCTCCTGGTTAACAGAAATACCCTTCAGCTACACAGGATTTGGGAGGGTTGGAGGGCACTCATTTGCACATAAATAGCCATTAACTGATAAATTCCCAGAGGTCTCCTGTTGCATGCTAGTGGTTCTGACCTACTTAGCTAGCTTAAATTTGTTTTACAGAATTATTATAATTCCATCCTTGGTACTTAAACTTTGTGATTAATGCATGCCTCACAATACAATTAAAGTATAATTACACAGTTTTACAGTTTGCTATCATGGTGTTATTATTATTACAAAGAGCTGGATTTTGCAAATATTAGAAGAATTAGGGTTCTGATACCCATCACTTTGCTGTTATTAAGTGATTATGTTAAATGGGACCCCTTTATGTCTGAAGAATGAAGTGGAGAGAGGGGAATCATTAACTAACACATCAGATGGTTTCCAAGTGATTGAGGAGGAGATGTTTGGTTGGGTTTTTTTTATTTACACATCTGTAGAGGATAGGTGCAAAATGCCTTTTGTTCATCTTTGCCAGCTGCCTGTAACTTGCTCTAGCACATCTGTGCTTTAGTGCTTAAAAGTTTCATCCCGAACATCTCTGTAATCTGTTAAAACTCATTTCCATGTGTTAAACAGCTGATCTTATAATACTTTGTTGAAGCTTTTTTTATATTGCAGGACACAAGGGTGGGGTTTTTTTCGTGGTTTGTTAAAAACATTAATGGCCAGATACAGAGATCCAGTAGATCTGTGTAGCGTAGATTGGGATGTGCGTGCAAAGATGATACAGATCTTGTGCTCTGTAAACTCAGCAGTTCTCTGTGAGGGATCCTCCATCTTTGCAGTCTGTGTGCATGAATGAATTGTATATTTATACTGACTGCAAATAATAGTGAGTCACAAACACTGCTATTTTTACCTGAACTGTGAGGCCTCCCCTGCTTTTGTGGCCAAACTTAGTTCTGTGGCTACTGTTCACTCTCCAAGCAATGACCCAAAAATCAATGCTCTTCTTCTTACACCTTTACATTAACAATGAGTAGAATTAGCAAATCAAAGGACTGAAAAAAAATAGTTGTTAATAGTATCTCCCTACTCCAATGTAAGTTACAGACCTAATTTTACTTTCTTTATCTGTGGATATGTGTTATATCGAAGACTTCACTGGAAGGAGGTAAAGCATTGACACGTTTTTGGAATAACACTTTCTGTTCTTCTAAAGCTCTTAAGGTTACACCACAACATTTTTTTTTTTTTCAGCTAACAGTTGAAACTCCCAATGGTGTACAGAAATCAAAATGTTGTACCCTCAAGTCTTATTTAATCCAGCATCTTGGAGGTAATTTTTGCTTAGGTTTCAAAAAAAAACCAAACCTGTTGCTTTTTGTGGTTTTCTGGGGAGGGGTGGTTTAAACTTGTGCCATTCATTTCTTTAACAATGAAGGTATTTCTTATTTTTAATTCCAGGGAACACAGGGTAAAATGTGAATAGAAATCTTTTCCTAATTTTTTTTTTCAGACTGACTCCTTTCACATCTATAATTTGAGTCGGTATTTATGCTGCTGCAATGATATAACCTCTGCTTTCGCTATTATCATTTGCTGTCACTGAGCCCAGAAAACATTGGTCATTATTACTGATGCATGGAAGCATGTGAACAGGTAGCCAGTAATTATGCTTAGAAGAATTTACTATATTTCAAGGCTTCCTACTTGAATATTCGAGAATTGGTTTTATTTCCAGCCTTTAAAAAAAATACTGCGTTGAAGTGATTTCAATCATTTTCATGTGGCACAGCAAAAATGCAAAGGCACATTACCAGAAAGAAATGGTCAGCAATAAGAGCTGTTTTGCAAAGTTGGCTTGCAACAACTACCACGCTATGTGGAGGAAACAGTTATCCTGTAATAATAAGACTAATGAATTCAGAAATCCATTGATTGAACTGGCTCTGGGTAGATTATGTGCAGGCTTGCTTCAAGGAGAGGAATTTATGAAATGTTTGCCGCATCCAGCAAGCGCTGCTGCTATAATACAGCTGCCTCCTCAGTGGTTTGCTTTGATCCTGTGGAATGAAAGGACAGGAGGATCAGCTCAGGTCTAAATGAGATTACAGCTGGTTCGGCAGCTTATCTGGTCTAATGCCAACTAGTGTGGCTTTGCACGTCCTAAGGGGTTTACAACAGAAACTGTTTATTGAGTATCATCGGTTTACTCAACACAAGCAGGCTAATCCTTCCCAGCCTCAGCATGTTGTAGGATTGTGCGTGAGCCAAACCAAAAAGCTGGTGTAGCCGGGGCCTCCAGAGCCCTTTGTCTCGCTTCATATTGATTTATGTTGGGGTTTTTTTTCTTACCTGTCTTAAAGGCAGTAAAAAATAAAACCAATAACCAGCCCTATAGTGAGCAAAAGGTTAATCTGACCTAAAAATCTTACAAAAGCATCTTTTAACCCTAGAAGGGATGGTAGCATGCCTCTGACTTTTCACTCAAGAGAATTTGTAGTTTAAGGTTTGGAAGAGCAAAATAGGAAGAACTGGCTTAAACGTTTAGCTCGTGTGTGTCTTGCAAGGGCCCTGAATTCTTTCAGCAGCTGCGTGGAAGACTTGAGTTAATATCTGACATTATTAGCAAAGTGTTGTCTGTGATAGGTGATGCTGTGTAGGGAGGACATGACATGCTGAATGTAGGCAGAGTGTTCTAAGGCTCATGCTGCTTTTTCACTGCAGTGGTTTTTATGTAGAAACATCAGGAAAAAAAAAGCCTTTATCAGCTGCCTTTTCAAAACAAGCAAACAAACAAAATCACTTACGAAGCAGGTGAGTTCATCTGGAGGAATTCAATAAAGTATCAAACAGACCCATGGAAGCAGAATGTTGGAAAAAATCACGTGCTGCAAGTTTTTTTAAACAGCATCTCTTTGTGTTTTTACATGAAATATAATGGGACAGTAGATATAACAACATTTTTATTGAGCATGTTTCCTGTCTGAGGTGGGTCTTTTTCAGAAGATGTTGCAATGTGTGGCAG
This sequence comes from Urocolius indicus, assembly GCA_013401255.1. Lineage (NCBI taxonomy): Eukaryota > Metazoa > Chordata > Aves > Coliiformes > Coliidae > Urocolius > Urocolius indicus. Next base: position 126,085 of record WBNH01001759.1, on the reverse strand, counting down.
ATCATTATAAATCAAATGGGTTTTTGTGTGAATGGTAGTACAGAGGAAGAATAGATTAAACCCTGGGAATCCTTGCAGAGTAGAAGCAATATGTTTGTGCTGAAAAGGAACAGAGTAAGTTATTGAATATGCATTGTTGGGATTCTATAGGAACTGAGTAGCTATCTGTATTTATTTGTATCCTGTGCATATTACTGGGAGTAATTAAATCAATTCTGCCGTCATGCGGGGAAGTGAATTTGGTGATGTACCTCTCTGTCATTGACTGCATGTGGCGTGCTTAAACTAGGAACTATTTTGAAGACCGTTGAATACTATCTTGAAGAAGAGGTGGCAGTATCTTGAGGAACTATTAATGGCTGTTTTCTGTTCACCTAATGGAAATGAATGTGTATTTTAAGCTGCCTGTAAGCAAAAAGTTTGCCACAGAGACCACTAAGGTAATTATGAGTGTCAGTGTGGAGAAATGGCTGAAATTGGTGTTCAAGAGAAATGCAAACTTAACTATTGCTTAAGCCTAATGGGTGAGATGTGTACAAGTTTAAAGGATAGCATTTATCCAATCACTTGGATGTTGTCAAATCTGACCTTAAAGCAAGAAGTTGTTCTCACGTAGCATTACACTTGGAGCACGTTTGAAGATAAAAGCTGTTGTTGGGGATTGCTTAAAGTCCCTTTATTCAGTCATCTGAACAGCTCAAATCCAAGTGTTTTGTCAGACTATGAGAAGTTTTGCTTGGATAATGCTTCCCCCACACACATGTCACCAAATAAATGATGTGCACAGTTTTACAGCGTAACCATTGCTGGAAGTTAAATGGATGCCCAGTGGTGGAACTCATAAAACATTTTCCTGTTACCACCACCAGGCAGAATTGACATTGTTGATGGCAGCTTTGATCTAATAAACTATCAGTTCTAACAGTGATTTTTTTTCCTGGAGGGGGTGAAGAGGGAAATGTTTACTATGTTTCAGAGGGGATGATGATAAAAGTCCAGCAGGCCTACCATTCTTCCTGGATGACAGAAAATCAACTCTATTGTCTGTATTTCCCAAATGCTGGGAACAATGTTAGTAGGGGACATCTTGTACCCAAATTAAGCTCCTTCAGTACAAAGATGTATTACACAAATATCATCCTTTTAATATAACAAATCCATAAAGAAGAAAATAGATTTTTTTCAGGAAGGAAATGAAATACTTTGGTTTAGGATTTGGAAACAATTAACTTCCTTATCTTGAATCCAAGTTTACCTGCCTTCCAAAATCTCTTTGCTCTCAGGGAAAAAGATTTTCCTAAACCACTTACACTTGTGAGTGTACCCATATGCATATAGTTTTTGGTTTCCTGCAAAAGCATCTAGAGGAGCTGCAGCAAAAGAGTTTCATTTTAAAGAAGAAAAGCTTTTTTTGAACTGCACTTCCTCTCAATGTCTTAAGTGAAGAGAAACTCTGAAAACTTGAAGAATTTTCTCAGGGTTCCCACTTGAAAAATAAGTCTAGTGTGATAATAATAAAGTATTACATGTGTAATGCTAAGACAGGTGTGTTACTAGAAGTTACATCCAGAATGTCTGAGATAACTGAGATACTCTTTGGTTTCTTGTGATAAATGATGTTCCCGAAACAGGATTCTAATTAATTTTTTTTTGGAATTTATTAAAGGAATAAGAGCAAGCAAACAGCGCTGGGTGCGCCGAGAGCCTCTGCTCTATCCAGACGCACACCCGTCACATCCCGAGTTCGCATTAAATAGGATAGGCCTTATACATATTAATAATTTTCCTTTGAAGGGGCTGAAAAATGTTTTATCATTGTTGGAAAATGTTAATCATTTCTGGGAAGGGGTTGTCTCCTTCTTGCGCATGCTTCGTTCCATCTTGGGGGTCTTTCTCACCCTCTTTGGGTGGTCGTTGGAGGAAGTCAGCAGTCTTCCTCACGGTGTCCACCAGGCGACCTCCATGTGTATATCTCTGCAGAGCTGATCCAAGCTAATCTTACCAAAACATCTTCCAAGCTGCGACCTCCTGTGTATATCTATGCAAAGTTGGTCCAAGCTAATCTTGTCCAAACGTCTGCCAAGCTGCTGTTACAAGAAGCAGAAACACCCTCCTTATCAAAACCTGGTTTAAGTGAGTCTTACCAAAACTCCTGTCAAGCTACGAAAAGCAAGAATAAGTTACACAAGAGCAAATAAAGCTACAAAAAATTACCATCCATATCCATATCCCTTATTCCACATTGACACGAATCAAAGAAACACATTTCACATTTCTTTTCAGTATTTGAGGTTTATATTATGATACTGTTACTTCACCTCCCCTCAGGACTTTGGGTAGCTATCCTCACATTTCACATGTGATCAGATCAGGAAATTCTAACTGGGATGGCACCATCTCAACAGTTTCATCAGCCAGGGTGGCTATTTTGCCAGTTTCTCTATCTTCTTGATATTTGAGTCTGGATGAGAACATGCTCAATGAGAGAAGCTCCATGTCTAAAGCTGTGCTGGATAAAGGAAACTATTTGGGTGAGGTGGTGAAGTTGATCTCAGTGAATTTGTTACAAGCAATTTGCCAATCTTTTTTTTTTTTCCATAACATGGCTAAGAATTGTAGTAACTTTTAAGTTTATCACCACATCGTTCAAATTTCAAATCATTCCAGAGTGATTTGTACACTTTTGATCTGTTTCAATGAAACACTGACTTTAGAGATCCACTTCAGTACAAAATTGAGTGTCTGTTCCCAGGTGAGGAGTCCAACAGTACTAGGAGTCTATACTGGGCTATAAATTGTAAGGAGAAGTCTGTTTAAGTTCAACTTTTTGAGATTTAGGGTTTTTTTTATATCTGTACTGTGTGAAAAATTACTTCCTAAAACATAGAAACAATGTCTTGCAGCAGATATGGACCTGTCCTACCATTACTAATTCTCTGATAACTGATACTATCCTGGTCTCAGAGTCCCAGGGATGAGCTGAAAGCATGATTTTGGAAATTACTGTACTTAAAAATGGGTTTCTGTCCTGGCCTCTCAGAACCAAGCGATTGGCATTCTCGTCACATCGCATAGTAATAATTTCCTGTGGAATTAATTTTCAAGCAAAAGACCATAAGGAATTGGTTAAAAAGGCTTAGTTTTTAAAAAATTCAGAAGATTTGGTGTATCAGAGTCTGAGCTTATTGTGTAGCTGTAGACAGCTACATTTCACTGCTCTCCTGGTGTTCTAGAAGAATGTGTTTCAAGTAAATGATATCGTATAAGTACTGTATTGGGTTCCCAGTACAAGGAAAAACATTGAAATACTGATTTAAGTCCAGCAGAGGACCACCAAGATGATTATGAGTCTACAACAAATGCACTGTGAAGTGAGGCAGATAAAACAGAGTCTGTGCAGCCTCAGAAAAGGAAGACTTGGATAGGAGGTAGCAGGGGGGGAGGTATATTACTGTTTTCTATGACAGTCTAATGGGAGGGGGTATAGGTAAGATGGAATTGGATCCTTCACAGAAGTATACAGTGGTACAGAGCAGTAGATTGAGATTGTGATGAAGGAAGCATTTATTAGGTAAAAGGATAAGATTTTCAAGGGACAGTCAGACATTGGAATAAGTTTCCAAAGTGAGGTTGTAAAATCTCTCCTCTTAACGATTGTTCAAGACTGGCCCTGCTTTGGAGCAGGGCTGGCACCAGATGACCTCTAGAAGTCCCTTCCAATATAGATTTTTCTATTATTCCTGTCTCAAAAAAAAAAAAGGAAACAAAACTACAAAAAGCCACAACAACCCTGACCCTCAAAAGAAAAACCAAACCCACAAACTAAAAAACCCAGTCAGACAACAATCCTATTTAACACACAGCTTCTGGGAGATGATAATTTAGAAGTTTTGCTCTAACAGAAGAGTTCTCTGGAAGATACCTGTTCGCAATCTGCAGTTTGTATTAGTAGCAGGATTGAAGTTAGAAGCACTCATTTTTTTTTCACTTCAGCATTTCTACTTTTTCTCAATTTATCAGATAACCTGGCATTTCTATTCTCACTATAAATTGCATTCGCATTGGATTCGTTTTATAATGACATGGAAAGTTTCCATATCCCATCATCAAGGTTCTGAACCAGCAGTTCCAACAGGTTCTTGAGGGAGCTGGTTCTTAGCCTCCTTACCCTCTGCTTTGCACTGGTGAGGTCAAACCTGGAGTACTGTGTCCAGTTCTGGGCTGCCTGGTGCAAGAGAGACATGGACATGCTGGAGGGAGTCCAGCAAAGGACCACAAAGATGTTTAAAAGACTGACGTGTCTCTCCTATGAGGAAGGGCTGAGGGAGCTGAGAACATTCAACCTGAAGCAGAGAAGACTCAAGAGGATCTTATCACTGTATGTAAATACTTGAAGGGAAGATGCAGGGAGCACAGAGCCAAGCTCTTTTCAGTGGTGCCCAGTGACAGAACCAGAGACCATGGGCACAAACTGAAACACAGGAGGTTCCCTCTTAAATAGCAGGAGGTGCTTTTCCACAGCGAGGGTGACCAAATCATGGCACAGATTTCCCACAGAAGCTGTGGAGTCTCCATCCTTGGAGATACTCAACAGCTGTCTAGATGTAATCCAAGGCAATGGACCCTAGATGTCCCATCTTGAGCAGACGGGGTTGACAAAATGAGCTCCAGTTTGTACTCAACAATATGTATTCAAGGCAGGACTGTTGCATATAATACCAGAGTACTGTTTGATTTGTGGCATCTTTTTAGAGCTTTGAAAGCAAAGAGCTCCCTCAGAAGGCCTTGATGAAGTCAGTAGCCTGTTCTTTTGAATATTTTGAAGGTGGCCTTTAACGGGAAGCAAATGATGCTGAGTCACCCTATTTGCTGTGACTCTTGAATCTCTTCTTGTAATTCCATCCTGCTTTGATGGCAAGAAGGAAGAGCTGTCATGGAAGGCTGTTAAAAGTAGTTTAATATACCAGCAGTGATTTGCTGTTTCCAGCTCAAAGACTGTAACAGCTAACACAGTGTTCCCTGCATGATAGATACTAGCATTTATATTCCTAATAGGCTATGAATAAAGATCATCTGAAGGGATCTAGACTTCCTGTTCCTTCAAAAAGTAAACACTTTGGAAACCAAATTAGATGGGCTTCTTTTCAGTGGTTTTCTGTCAGATTTTTTTTTCTATAGAAGAAGACCCTTATTTAAAACAAACAAATGAACAGGAGCCTTAAAACCAAAGGGTGAAGTGTCTCGCGGTTAGGACTGATCAGAGCTCACAATGACTCCTGCAAGCTTCACCCTCAGCAGCCCCCATCAGCAGTGACGTGAATTTTGTGTTTTAAACTCTCATCTTTGAATTGCTTCTAGGATCTGACAAGGCAGATCATGAGACAGCAATCGAGGGATACAGCAGCTATACAGGAGGAACTTTGCCTCGTGAACTGAGACCATCTGAGGTGTTGAGCATGACCATGGAATGGTTTAAACAAGAGGAAACAGCCTCAGGTTGCACCAGGGGAGGTTCAGCCTTGGATGTGAGGAGGAATTTCTTTGCTACAAGGGTTTTGAGGCATTGGAAGGGGCTGCCCAGGGAGGTGCTGGAGTCACCTGGTGCTGGAGGGGTTTCAGAGCTGGGTGGATATTGCACTGAGGGAAATGGTCTAGTGGTTGATAGGGCTGGGACAAAGGCTGCACTCCATGAGCTTAAAGGGCTCTTCCAGCCAAAACAATTCTGTGATTCTGTGTGTGAGATGGTGTGCTTGCAGACCCTGCCCTCATGCCTGAACATCTGCCTCAGGTAAAAAAACATATTTCAATCATGTGATGAATATGTTTTGAATCCTGCAGTGGAGAAAACCCACAGATGAGGTTATATGTGGCCCACAGCTCTGAGAAAATCATTGCAAAACAGCGCAGTAGAAGCTGAGGCACGTTTACTGCTCTGAGGTTTCACATGTGATATGTGCATTTATTGCAGAACTTTGTTTTATTGCAATGCCAATCTGTTTGCAAAGATTGCCCTTGAAAATCACAGAAGCACAGAATGGCAGAGTTGGGAGGGACCTTTAGAGATCATCTAATCCAACCCCCCTGCTAAAGCAGGTCACACAGGAATGTGTCCAGGTAGATTTTTTAAACCTCCAGAGAGGGAGACTATATAGGGAGATATATTCAGTTCTGTGAAATGACAATGATTTAGAAATATTAATTTTGGGTTAGAAGGGCTTTTTTAATGCATATGAACTAATCATGGGGAAAACAACAACTTGGGATAGTATCAGTTTCAAATGAAGCACGTCTATTTTTCCCCTTAATTTTTCTCTGCTTGTTTTTTAAGAGGATTAAGAAATTTGAATCTGACCTATGCTGAAAGGCTGCTTAGGCAAACTAAATGTGGGGTTTTTTAAGTGTTTACTCTTTTTTTTACTGTTGTTTCTTGAAAGAACTGAGCACTGGTTTACCTGATCATAGCACTGACGTGACTGCCAGTGCCTTGAACAGTGCAGCATCTAGCACAGAGTGCTTGGCTGAGATCTGTGAATGACTGAGCCCTGCTGCTGAAGTGAGTACCTGGACTGCCTCTCCTGGGACTTGAGATTTTGGGACAACAGAGGCTCACTTGGTGTGTCTGTTCTAGTTAATACTTGGCATTAAAGAGACAAAGAAACCCACGATCTTAGCATATGCCTCTATAGTGAAGGGCAGAAGCTGACTTGGCTGAATACCAGCAAAAGTAATGAAGGAGAATTGCAGTTGGGCTTAAATTAGCTGTCTGTTTTTCCCAAGACCGTTCCGCAAGCTGAAATGTGAACTAGTTGCACTGAACTAAGGCGCTTTCTGTTTTCTTCGCTGCTCTTGCAACCTTATCTTGGGTAAATGTGGTTAGGATAAGACAGCAGCTCTCTGGCACAGATTTGCTGGGGTGGCTGTAGTGCATGTAATGCTACCTCCCAACAGACCTAGCCAAAGCAGGCTAGAGCCTTGTTGCTTGCATTTAAATTATTGTCAAAACAACTTGTCTTTCTTGTGGTGTAGTTAAACCCTTTGAGAGGAGGGTTAAGGAGAAAGTGCTAACCAATATTCTGCATTTGTGACTGTTGGGCTTTATTTGTACCATTGTGTTTGAGGGTTGTGTGTCTGTTCTTGTTAATATCTTTACTTTGTCTTTCAGCGTAGTAAAGGATGTTGGGGATTTCTTGTTCTCTGTGTTTCAGAAGTATTACTGAGCACACACAACATGCTGTCACAGTGAACACAGGGTTCTCTATTACTGTGCTTAGCTATAGAGAGGATTATATTAAACTCGGTAACCTTGCTGAAGCCCCTTTGTACATCTCTGCTATATTGATAATCTTCACAGGATTCAACTGCAGTTGAAAACCTTTTATTCACAGCATTAACACTTTCCATCCCAGTGAAGATTAGTACCTTTGATATCAGGACATGAGCCCTTTGGTGTGCAGATAATTTTTATAAAGTTTATTAGTGTGGTCCTGCAGGTTTTGCCTTGGGCGTTTCTTTTACCTGGGCATATACAGGAACTGCTCATCAAACCTAACAAGTCAAAAATGGTGAAAACAATTTATTGGTGAATGAATTAGTGGTTAACTAAGGGGCTGTTACGCTGTTTGATTGCTCCCAAAATAGTGAGTGCTTTAGGGTTTGTGTTCTAAAAGAAGTCCACAATAACATTTTAGACTAATTGAGAAAAAGATTTCTTACTGTTAACACATCTAAAAGTAAAGAAACAGTATTACCTGTGAATCAGGAAATTGAAGGAGCAATATAAGGTGTGTTGGCATTTTGTATCTGTGATGAATGCAGACCTATTAATAAACAGCTTTCCTCTAAAAATCGAAATTATATGCATAGAAAACCTGGAACTTATTGCCTCATCTTCAATGTTGCACATTGAGGAATTGCAGTTTTGGTGAACCCTTGCTTTGCCTCTCTTTAAAGTAAAGGGAATCCAGTCAGTAAAAAAAGAATTCCAAGCTTGATTTCCTTTTCTTTGTCCATCATTTTATTTTAGGCTACTTCTTTTCCAAATACTCGCTGTCTCTTGTAATTTAATAAGAAGTGTTTCAGGTAGACGGGTGGGCCATTTCTCTGTGTATTTAAAACCTTTATCAAGCACTCAGTGGAAAATTCTTGCAAGTGTTTGACAGCTTTCACTTGCGCCTCACAATTATGCCATCTCTTTGGCAGGGATCATTGCAAGTCTCACTGCATCCACAGTCATCTGGGAGAGTCAAAAGGACAGGACACGCTGATCCTAACATGTTCCAGGTCTCTCTTCTGCCATACAGTGCATGGGGGAAAGGTTGCTGCATGATGAAAGTGGTGTACTAAAGATGGGAGAGTTGGCTGTGCTTGGAGATCACCTTGTTCCTCCAGGGTTTTTTTCCTGAGTTAAACCTGGAGCAGTTGCTATCTATCCACATCCCTTTTTGAAAGATTTCCACATTCTTCCTGCAACTCCATGAGATTTAGGATAGCATTTTTTTATCCTCTTGTCTCTGCCAAGCCTGTTGGTTGGTATCCTGGGAACTTTTACTGCTCTCTAGTAAAGGATGGGAATGTTCAAGCTAGTACTGCTTTGGCCTTTGTGTAACTTTTGCCTTCCAGTAGGATTAAAATAAAGGAGTATGTATGATTTACACCTAAATTTTGGCTCTCCTTTGTACCTCCCATGTGCTGCTTCCTTCTAAAAGTCCACAAGGTAAACTCCCAAAGAATTAGTATGTTTTTAAGTTTTAATGGATAGATGTGTCTAGAGCTGCTGCAACTTGGCAAAATACTATCTCTTACTTTGAATGCTTGGTTTGAAAATTTTGAAGTTAGGTCATGGTTGCTTTTGCCAATTTTAGTGCTTCTTTGGTTGGAAAAATAGACCAAGCAATGACAAGTTTGCTGACTATATATCATAAGATAAGATATTATTGTTTCAAAATTACTGTGAAAAAAAAAGGCTTTTAGCACATTTTTGTAGGCTACATGCTGTTTGTAGTGTTACATTTAAATCTAAAGAACTTAATGAAGAACATTGATATATCAGATTCCTCTGTATTAGTTTCAAACAGAGACATGTTTCGTGAATCATATTTCTCTAACGCAGAAGCTGCTGTGCTGTGTATTACAGCATCTACTGTTTAAAAGCCCAGAAGTTAGGAACAGTAACTTAAAATCTGAATAGTGTCCCTTTTCCATTTTTACTTGTTATGAGGTCATTTGCAATAGTTACGTTTTGGAGGGGTTTGAGTTGTTGTTTTTTAATGTGACCTTAAACTTGGAAAGCTTTATAAAGAGTGCTGGTTTTGATTTACTGTTCATTTTAAGTCTAAATGTAATCTAATCAAAAGCTTTTAATTGTACAGTTGATAGACTGACTTGTTGAAGATACATAATACAAACAAACAAAACCAAACAGAAATAGCAAAAGCATAAAATTGCTTGTGAGAATATTAAAAACATCTAAAGATCTAGATTCCCTAGCTGTTGGTACTATAGTTATTTAATTAGTGATGTCTCGCATCGTCTGTACTAACACACTCTCGGGTAATGTGAAAAAATACTGCTGCCACTGTACTTGTGTTGCAGTATTTTAAAGGATCTATCACATTTTCCCCCTTCTCTTTCCTGTGTTTTAGTGAATACCCCAAGTAATGTTTGAGAAGAGAAACTTGGCTTTACTCTTTAGATCGCTAAAAGGAAAAAAGTAGTTCTTTAAACTGGGTGACTGTTCTTAAAGTGTTTGTATCTGCAAAGAGTTTTATGTAATTTCCTGGATAGGTTTAATAATGAAGTAAGTACCATTTAATTTGAAGTATTTTGTGTTGATATTATTTAGCTTGTGAAGGTGACTCTAAGCTAAATTGCAATGTGTGATTTGAATGCCCATGAACTGCCCTTCATTGGCTTGATTGGGGGAGATTATCTGGATTTCTAGTATACTTTAATTACTCTGCTTATATAAATTGTCACATTAGAAGCTTCTTAACTGTTGTGTCTTTTCTGTCAATGATCCTCTAACAATAGGAATATACTAGGCTCTTCCACTGAGAGTTGAAGATTTATACCACCGATGAAAGAACTGGAATGGCTCCATTTAAACCTACTGTATCTTCAATAGGAAAGAGTATTGTGATCTGCTTCTGCTCAGGCAGCGATTGATGTGTGGTAAATAGAAAGGATCTGTAGGCTTTTTTGTTTTGTTAATAGGCATTTTTTCAATTAAGGGCACATAATGCAAAGTACGATTTAGGATGGTTAGGAGCAATGTTTTCCTCATGTGCACATGGAGAAAGCAGAAAACAGTTTGGTTAGGATTTTTGTATGGAGGAAGGTAGACTATCTTTTAGCAATGGCTAGCTGTGGTTTTACAGACAAGCTGTCATAATTGAAATGCTACCCTAATGCCTGTGTGTCTCACAGTTTACACTAGATATACCCTGGCATTTTTATTTCTCTATATATATCTACATATACAAATATATAAACATAGTAAGGCATTTGACACTGTTTCCCATAGCATTCTCTTGGAGAATTTGGCTGTTCCTAGCTTGCACGAGCACACACTTTCCTGGGTGAAAAACTCCGTAGATGGCTGGGTCCAACAATTTGTGGTCAATGGAGTTGAGACCAGTTGGTGGCCGGTCATAAGTGCTGTCCTCAGGGCTCAGTGCTGGGGCCACTCCTGTTTAACATCTTTATCATTGATCAGGGTGAGAGGATAGAGTGCAGCCTTGGAAAGTTTGCAGGTGACACCAGGCTGGGTGGAAGAGTTGATCTGCTTGAGGGTAGGGAAGATTTACAGAGAGCTCTAGACAGGCTGGATGGCTGGGTCAGGGCCAGTTCCATGAGTTTCAATAAGGCCAAGTGCTGGGTTCTGCCCTTGGGCCACAACAACCCCCAGCAGTGCCACAGGCTTGGGGAAGAGTGGCTGGAAAGTTGCCAGGCACAGAGGGACCTGGCAGTGTTGGTTGACAGCAGCTGAACATGAGCCAGCAGCGTGCCCAGGTGGCCAAGAAGGCCAAGGGCATCCTGGCCTGGATCAGGAACAGTGTTGTCAGAGGAGCAGGGAGGTGATCATTGCCATGGACTCGGCTTTGCTCAGGCTGCACCTCGAATCCTGTGTCCAGTTCTGGGCCCCTCTCTACAAGAAGTACATGGAGGTACTGGAGAGGATCCAGAGGCTGGTTTACCAAGCTAGGAAAGGATTTGGAGCACATGTCAGATGAGGAAGGGCTGAGAGATCTGGTGCTGTTGAGCCTGGAGAAAAGAAGGCTCAGGGCAGGTCTTCTCACTCTCTACAACTGCCTGAAAGGAAGCTGTAGCCAGGCAGGGCTGGGTCTGTTCTCCCTAGGAACAAGCAATAGAACAAGAGGAAACGGCCTCAAGTTGCAGCAGGGGAGGTTCAGGCTGGCTGTGAGGAGGAATTTCTTTGCTGCAAGGATTGTGAGGCATTGGAAGGAGCTGCCCAGGGACGTGCTGGAGTCACCTGGTGCTGGAGGGGTTTCAGAGCCGGGTGGATGTTGCACTGAGGGAAATGGTCTAGTGGTTGATAGGGCTGGGACAGAGGCTGCACTCCATGAGCTTAAAGAGCTTTTCAAGCTGAAATGATTCTACTATTCTGTGCTTGGAACCACTATAGAGTCGCACAGCTGAAGATGTGTACTTATATATCTTTGTTTGATTTTCTTGTTTTGTTTTGTTGCTTCTTTGCATGTTTTAAATAACAGACAACAGTTTGAACAAGTAAATATCTGTTACCTAGTGGTTAGGATGTAATATGGGGTGGGTAAGAGTGTCATGAGCTCCATTCCTTGTTCAGGGGTTTAGTATTTTTATCCGGTGACTGACTTACTGTAAAACTCACATCAGGAGCAGAACCTGATCCCTAGATCAGTCAATCAAAACTGTATCCAGGTGCCTTCCACCCTGAGGCTATGACTCATCAGTTGTTACATTAAAAAAAGAAGTGTATTCGAGGTTTTAAAGTGAAGGTAGCTACTGCTGCACTTTGTGTAGACTGCTTGTTTTGGTCTGGGTTAGTCACGATCAGATTTCTGGGCCCCAGTAGACAGAGATTGTAGGTTAGATGCTGAGCTCAAGGCCTGTGTAGCTGAATTGCAGGCACCTAGGGAACTTCTTGGTTGAAAGAGGGTGATATGACTAAGTGAGCAGTTGGGGAATTATGATTCAGGAGTCTGAGATCTGTTTGTGCCCTGCTTTTTAACCACTACATCCTTTTATCCCTTTGGATCTCATCCAGCATCTAAGACGTGTCACTTTGTGTATGCTTCTCGCTGTTGTGCCTGATGAAGGCACGTTGTAACACTGACATGTGTGATGCTGTGCAAGTCTGTGCCATAAAAAACTTAAGCACAAATGGATGAATTGAAGCGTTTAATAAAAAATCCTGGATGTTAAAAGTTATGAAAAGCATCCCTTTTCACGTGTTAGCCTTCCCTACCTCATCACACCAATCAGTGATCATCATACCTGTATATAACCGGGCAGACTATGCTGACATCCTTTCTTGCAGTAAACACTTAACCATGCAGTGAATTGTGGATTATTGAAGCAAATTAAGCTGAAGGAAGAACACTGAAACATAAATACTGCTCCGATGGGGGCTTGTTAAATGTCTGGTAATACTGTATAATGATTTTTGCAGTTCTATTTGTACAGTCAGCAGTACAGCTCTGTGGCAGTGATGCTGCCAATATGACTTACACAGTACTGACACTTCTGTTATAAACTGGTGGGTTTTTATTCAAATGTTTCTTTTAATGGATGGGAAAATTTGGGAGGAGGACCTTCAGTTTCTCACATTGCTCATCTTGCTGATATCTGTTAATTTTGTAAGGATGAGTGAAAATTCCCAGCTCTCAAGTTGGTTTGGGGTGGTTTTTTTTTAAAGAGTGAAAAGGCTGTTGCTCAAATATGAAGAAACTTTGTAAATAGTTTGTGTATATATTACAGATGTGGAAAGAAGTTGAGAGATTCTGATTTGAAGTGAGATTTCATCTTCTGTCCAGTTCTTACTGCAGTCATACTGGTCTCAATATACTGGGTACTACTTCAAAGGATATAAAAAAAGATATTGTATCCCAAAGAGCTTAGAAACAGATTTAAAAGAAGACTTGGATGTTTGAATCAGACTTGAGTAGAATCTAGTCACGTTCCTTCATGCGTGTTTCACTGAAAGAACTTGAATATGGAAGCGTCTGGAAGTGTGTAGATTGCTGTTTTAACCACTGAAGTTCGCTAGTTATCTAAACACACGTGTGCCCAGAGAGATTAAGGCTGGTTTTTCAGGCCTTAGCTTTTAGCATCCACCTGAAGCACTCTGAGGCCATAAACTAGAGGTTTTAGCATGTAAAATTCTTGCAAGCATGCTGTCAGTGCACTTACTAAACACACTGACAAACAAGAGTTCATTGCAGAGCTCTGCAACCTGGCATACCTGCATTCATAACTGTGGCCAGAAGAGAAAAGAAGGTTCACCTTCTTACACATTGGGTCAAGTGGTTACATCATTCACCAGTGAGCCAGGAAGTCAAAAACCTTTACCGTGAGATGCCTGAAACCCACATCCGTGGCTTGGCACCAATTTCTAAGCATGTTAAAGTTGGGGCACTTTTTTGTCGGAGGATCTAGGCCATTGTGGAACCACTGTGCTGCTTGGGTGTCACTTCTGTGAATCCAGATCTGTTTCATTCTCATCAATCTGCACGTATAAGAGAGGTAGGAGCATACAAGTTTGTTATTTGTATCTTGGCACAGCTCTGTGATAGTGCATTGAAAGCAGGCTTCAACCCAGATACAACCATTTTGTTCTTGGTTATGTGAATGCCCATGTTAAAGTTACCACTTAAACCTGCTTTTCTTTTTGGAATGTTTTGAAAAACGCTGTATAAAAGTGATTATCCCGCTTTAAAAACGTGTTCTTCACACTCCGTGTTGTATTTTATGGTAGTATAACAGGTTATGATTTCAGAAATGCTTAAACTGCATAGTTGAAGCACAGACATAAAAGTAAGTAAATGCTTATGAACAAATGACTAAGTAGAAGGTGAACAGTGAGTTCGTAAGCACAGGAACTGCTATCTGTGTGGATCAATGAAATATGTGCTATAGTTAACAATTTTCTATAACTGTTATGGAATTAAATGGCTTAATAGTCAACTATTTGAATACCCATGCTGGCTTATTTTTAAAGGCATATGGAAGGCATTCAAGGACCTTTTTCTGCTTAATGTTGGATAGACCTAGTCACTGGAAATAGAAACCTCTTTGTCTGGTCACAGTAAGAGGAACAATTCTGGTAGAGTGAAAGACGTGAGTAGAGGTATTGAAGAAGCATCAGTGTTTTATGGCATCTGCAGAAACTGAAATTGGAAAAGTAATTTTTAACTAAGCTCTGACGTGCTGTTTGGTAAATACTGCACATTCACTGAAGCTGGGTGCACTCTGTCTAGCGAAGATCTTGGAGTTCTGCACCTGTAGCAGGAGCACAAATTTTGGGCATATGGCTGCAGTGGGAATTTTACAACCACAGAAAATAGGACTGGATAGCTTTCTACAGGAAAACTCAATCTTTTGCCATACACTAGTGCTATATGATTTCTTTGTATTGACATATAAGGGGGGAAGAGAAGCAGAAACACCTTTCCATGTGAAATGGAATGATGTCAATCCTGGCACTTCTCTTTTAGTGTGTCATTTTAATGCCGTACTTATTGTGTAGCTTGTTGCTATTTTTTGTAATTTTGTTGGGTTTTTTTAGATGTTGCTTGTTTTTTTCAGCAGAAACAAATGTACTATTAATTGTATTAATGTGGCTTCTGATTTTTGGGAGGCCTTAAGCTGATAACTTTATTGTTGCACACATTTTCAAGTAGCTGACATCGCCTCTGTGTCTGGGGTTTGTTGAGAGAATGTCAGTCTTTCTCCTCTGAAATCAAAGCACTCACTTTGTTTTCTGCATCAGCTGATCTCCATATCTCTTCAGTTCTTTACCATGAAGCCCTCATAGCTACCCTATAGCTGAAGAAGCCTCGATTTTCTCCCCCAGTCACTTCTGTTGCTGTTACCACTTCAGTTGCAACATTAATACAGGACCAAGGCACAGTGCATTTGCCAAAAATATCAAAATGAGGAACTGCATTAATAAACTTATAGTTATGCAAAAATGGAGAGAACGTTCGAAAGGGAAATCTCCAAATTCAAGTATCATTCAAGTTCCATTGATCTGCAGAGAGCACAAAGCCCCCATTACATGTCTTTGAATCTGAAGGTGACGATGCTTTGTTTCGTTTCACTTGGCTTGAGTTTTCTTTGAGAGAACTGATGTTACTAATTGAAATTCTAAGCATCAAAGCCATTTATCATTTTAGAAATACTCATATGTCTCTACCCAATCTCCCTAGACTTATCCAAGGGTGTTGGTCCTGCAAGTGGGTATTGTTTGTTGATTTTTATTTGTTTTCACATCAAAAGGTCATTCAGGTCCTTTAAAAAGACTTTCCTGAGCTTAATCTTGGCTGTACTGCACAGCTGAGTTCTGCGAATGTTGTGGCTGGCCTGGCATTCTTCTGGGAGCAGAGGAACCCCAGGCCTGTGAAGAAACCAGTGTCTGCATTTGTAGTCTGAGAGCCTCTGAGGGTGGTAATTGTGTCCCTGGCAATGCTGGTAGGAGAAGAGAGGTCTTATTTCATATTGGGGTTTTCTGAACCCTGGATTTTAGTAATCCAGGCTTTCAAAGGCATGGTTTATGTCTGCAAGAGGATGATTCATGTTTACAACATCTGCATCCAGATAAATGGCTGCAGTTCCTTACCCCCGTGTAGGATGTTAGAAAATAATCCCACATGCTTCTGCTATATGTATGTGCCCAGCACAATCCTCATTCAGGTGGCACAAACATCCTCTTCTTTTATAAACTCAGAGTTTATTTGAGCTGATGGTAAAATGAAAAAGCACACCTCGTTTTACAGAAATAGGGAATCCACTATTTGAAAGAAGTGAAAACCACACCGAGCTATGACCACTGTAATGAGGCAAACAGTGGTTTTAGACCCTTTAACACAGGGGAAAGCTACTCCAGAGATGGAGTGATGTTGGATGGTATGCTTTGTCCACTATTAGAAAAATATGGAAGCCTGGATAAAGACTGAAATTTTATTTCTCCATATTTTTATGTAATTAAAAAAAAACCCACAAGTGCTTATTGGTAAAAGCAGTTGGCTGCCTCTGCTGCAACACATATTGATGCCCCATCGATTCTAAGCATTTACCTTATTGCAAGCATTTGTGTAGGTTACCATGAATAAATACTGATCTGTACGTGTTGCCCTTCCACTGACACAGAGATATATTACCTTACTTTGGAAGTCTGTACACCCTTCTGCTTTGCATAGATGGCTAAAGGAGATGCAAGGCACCCTTCTTTGGAGAGGCAGTTTAGAGGAGAGAAAAAGGTCTTTGTGGAACTTTACAGTGTAGTGTGGATGTGAGTAGGGCAGAATCCGGTCCTGTAAGTTTTATTCTCTGCAGTATGATGCATCGTGCTTTCCTTTCTTAACAAAACACACCAAAAAGACCCTTTCATGTTTTTTTTTACTGTTAAACTTCTTGGTTTTTTTCTTTGTAATGTGCAAAAATGTATTTTTAACTTGCTTCTTCAGCCCTGCTTTTTACTTTTTCACTGTTTGTTCTCCAGACCTCCCTATTTCTGCACCCTTTTCTTTGTCCTTTTGTTAATAAGGGATACTCCCAAAGAAGTAGAAGCTGGACTTTTTATGCTAATCTTGCTTCTGTTTCAATTCACGTTGACTCTGAGAATATGTCTTGTAAATAGGAATACCAACCGACGTGCTGAATATAATCCTCACTTTCTAAGCACCAATTGTTTTCACAGCATCCTTAAAGGGTAAGCTGTCTTACTATCCAAATATCGTGGCTGGGAAACTGAGGTTAACAAAGGCTGTATGATTTATGTGAAGCCGCAGAGGGAATAAATGTTGGGTTCAGAATTCCTGGCTTCTCTTCCTGTGTTTGGACTCGCACCGTCTCTCAAAGAAATACTTGATTCCTCCAAATATTACGTACCCTTCCGTGTCTGTTAAACGTAGGCCATTTGAAAAGTAGCTGGTACTCAATTCTCCCTCTGTCTGTCCTGTTGGAACTAATGGATGCCTGCAGGGAAGGCATAAGGTATCGTTACCTTTTGACAGACAGTGTGTTTTATGTTTTAAATTACGTGTTAGGCAGAATTTTTTGGATACTAATTTGATATAATGAGATGTGCTTCTAATATCAACCCTAGCACGGGAAGAAGGGCCTCGCAGCCAGCCTGCTCTTTATTTAAAATTATTCCGTTTCAGATGTCCTAATGAGTGCTGTGAGTTGTGTAATTCTTTCATAATTTTCTCCACATTCCCGGAAGGGAACTTGGGGGCTGGAATGTATTTTTTTCTTTCTGTTTTTTGTTTTGGTTCTTTTCAGATGAGGGTGAGCACAGAATAAAGGTCTTAGGGGGTGAGGAGTTTTGTGAAGCACTTGCTGTTGAGAGAATGGCAATTAAAGGAGAGGGGGGAAAAAACAAATATGATGGTCTACAAATGTTAGCGTTAAGGCAAGTCTCCCTGCCTCTGCTGTTTGCCATTATCTTATAAATATCTTGACTCTGGCTTTACAGTGCTGTTGATAGAATTTAATAAAGCAAATGTAATAATGCTGCCTGTGCTTTAATGCACAATCTCAATTGAGTTGACCAGAAGATAAATAGGAACAGGAATGATAGTGCGTTCCTACAGATTGTTTTTAATAAGCATGTTATTTAGTTGATCAGCCCAGTGCAGTAATGCCTCCTATCCTGCTCTACCAGACAAATTTATTAATGCTTCCTCCTCCCCCCGTTTCTCTGAGAACATTGATTCCCTGCAGACATATCTCTATTAAACCTCTAGAAAGTCACAACTTCCAAATTAGATTAAGTAGCAGGAATGGTACTAGAGGAATCAAAGAAAATTGAGTGCGTTATTGAATTCATGCCACAACGTCTCAGGAAGAGATGGGAGTTCTGTGCAGTGGTAACTTTTGTCCTTACTGTACTAACAAAGCTGTGGGCACTGCTGTCAAACCTAATTGTCTGCAGCGCGGCGGGATAAAATGAATCTTTTCTCTTATCTCGACTCGTACCTAGTGAGGTTTTACAAATGAGAAGTAGGTTTCAGAAGGAAGCTTTGCAATTGATCGAAATCATTTGCCATTATTTGCTGTGCACAAGCCTAGCCTGAAACCCCTACTGACAAAAAAAAAATTGTTGAGGGAAGCATCTGGCTGTGGGCTGTGAGCAGACTCGCTTGTCAGGCCAGCAGCTACAAATGGCACGTGCTCGTTTCAAAGCTGCCTATTCCTCATTCTGATCTGACGTATTAAAAAGCATATAATTAATGGTTGACATTAGTAATTAACATTAACTTTATGGTGCTTAATATGCCATCATTCACCCATCAAGTAACCGGCATGCGTAATGTCTTTGCGTAAAGGTTTTAATTGCTCCAAATGATCCTGCGGTTCTCGGGCCCCGCGGTTTAAAGGAGTTGAAACGCGTTTTTAAAAGATGAGGATTTTTCGTTTGTGGAAGGTAAACGTTGGTTTTGTTGGTTTGTTTTGTCTTTTCCCTAGGAGTGTGCACAAACGTGTGAGCCAGGGGCTTCAACCAGGGAGCAGGGCCCCAGGCGCGCAGCTTCCATCAGTGGCTAAAGAGCACCACCTTGCTGTTGCTGCTGCTCTCTGGAGGAATTTCTTTCCTTACTTGAAGAGCCAGAGGATGTCACAGATGCCTCCTTCCCCGCTGCTGGCTGATACAGCTGCAGGTAAGCACCGACCCTCCTCCTTGCAGCCGACTGGATTCGGTGCTACTTGCTGGGTCACAAACCATCAAGGATTGTTTTTTTCCTGTTTGGGGATGTTTCTGTTTCCATATAGTAACTGAAAGGTGTATAAATGCCAGAAAGTAGATAGTGTGCTAAATATTTTGACAGGACTAAATATTGTAGTGTTGAATTACTCGATAGAATACCAACAGATTGAGGGTTCCAAAGGAGTTTGAAGCTATACAAGCCTGACTTCTTTTTCCTTACCAGCCACAGGTTATATCAACATTGCAAATGTTACACGGTGCAAATGAGAATCCCTTCATTCACTGTATCTAGAATCCACGTGTTCATTCTAATTTTGTTATTGAATTATTCATTACTGTTGCAAATCAAACAATTTCTTAAACAATATTTTACACTTGAAGGCAATTTGTAAGAGGTTGATTACATGGCTGTTGGTTTCTGCTGAACCCTTGTGGTCATGCTCGTAAAAGTATTGTGTAATTCCCTTTAATTATTTATCTTGCCTTACACTGAAGGGTTTTAATCTTAAATTGCAACGTTCTATACATGAACTCTGTGTGCAACCAGTCAGCATGGCAGCGAATAGAAAGACATCCCAGTTTGATCTTTAGCTACCATTGTGTTCTGTAGTTACAATGAAATCTTGTGTCTGTTCAACTCAAATTTAGAGAAGTGAAGTATAAAATGGTTATTTTTTCCCATCATGGTATGGATTAGATAAAGTTACAAGCTCGGAAGTACCGAGTTAGGAACAGAAAAGTTGAAAGACCCTTCATTTGAAGCAGCTCTGCAGTAGTTAGTAGGTAGCATTAATGAAGGAGGCAGTGTGTGCCGGTAGTGGTCTCACACTGCTGAAGCATCTATGGGGAAGCAGCAATACAAATCAAAGGAAGAGGTTGTTAATGTCAAAACTTCCTTTCATTTCCTACAGTGTCATATCTTTTTATTTTATATTAACAGAGTGAAATAGCAAGAAGAACAACCTATTATAAACTCCGCTCAGAAGCAGGGGAGTGCAGTTGTGACCTGCTTTATAGAGATGTGTTAGGCAGTACTACAGAGGAGGACCAGCCATTCCCACACTGTGTGAGCTTCTTGCCTCAGAGGCTGCAGCCCAGAGGGTAGAGCAGCTGTCACAGCTCTCCTGCTCCCCCTGCCAGGCAGTAGCCTGAGACTTACCGTTTCTGTCTCCCATTTCTTCTCCACCCATGTTATGGCTGATGCTGTCAAAACAAATGTTATAATCTGGAAGAAGTCAAGCACAAATTGCTTCCTCACCTAAGGCAGAGTGGGGACTCTTTATGACCTCCTCTTTTATTCTGGGGCACGTATGGAAATGTGAAGTCTTTCATAGCTTAAGGTAGTTTGTCCCTACACCACTAATTAAAATAGCTTCACTGTTGTTCTTGAAAAGTAGCTGACTCAAAGCCAGCTTCTCAATGCATCCAATTTTGTAAAACATTATTTTAACACATTTTATATTTAACTTGAACTGGAGAATTGGTGAACTGGGGAGCCTCTTTATTTCATTGCCCTCCACAGTCAGTTTCCCTGACTCATTTGGTGCCTCTCATTTGCTATAACCTAGTAAGTGCTCAGCATTTCAGGTTACATTTTCCTCCTCAGTTTAAATGCATTTGTCATTTGCAGCATAAAGAATGTGCTGTATCTTTGCACTGGTAGTGTTAGATATAGATTCCACAGTAGACCTAACAGAAACAGCAAAAGGTTATGCTTCATTAACAAAAGCTCTGTACAAAGTACTATCCCAGTTTCCAGATCTGCAACTGTTGTGTGAAAATCATTTTTTTTTTCAAGAATAAGCCTGTCTGCAGTTTATTTACACAGTAGATTCTAGAATAGCCACAAAGTCTATTCTAAAAAGAAAAAGATACCAGCTTTTACTGAGGGAATTGTTTCCAATACAGTTCTTTACAGCAAGAAGTGCATTAAGAAAACCAACTAAGCAAATAAATAAAACCCCACCTTGTAAAACACCATAATACTTTCGAGTACAAGGGAAAAGTGGTGGATAGAGGCAAGAAAGGGAGGCCAAGAATACAAAAAAAAGCACATTTTGAAGATATTTTGTATTGCATAGGTGGTAGAGCTGTGCCTTCAGGATTTATAGACCCTGGATTTGTGAATTTATTTAAAGATGCATCTTTTTGGATCCATTTTTGCTCTTTTGTGTTCAATGTATCATGTAAACTTAGCAATTCCTTGGGACAACAACTGCATTTTAACATCTGTACAAATGCTGTTAGAATAGTTGCTCAGTTTTGAGATATCTGATACTTCCAGACTGCACATTATTGATCATAATTAATTTTCCAATGCCTTTTAGCAGAACAGGGATGTATTGAAGAACCATTAACATGATGCCATGTTTTTCTCTCTTTAAAATCAGGTTTTACTCTCTTAGCCTTGGATATACCCAGCAAAGCCTTATCGGACCTCCAGCCACAGCCTGTTCTATCAATGATGCAGCTGTTTGGATGGGATGACATGGTGTGGCCTCAGCTGGTGTCAAGATATCTGAGTCACCTAATTCAAAACAGGTGAAAAATTGTCTGCTTGTTCTTACCTTACCCTCTCATTCCTTCATTAGACTTGCGGAAAATGTCGCTTCCAACAGTAGCGTTTCATTAAGATGATCCAAATCCTTTGCATCTGTTACAAGTTCTAGGTTTCTTGAATTCATCTGAGGCATTTCACAGGGCATAGTGAGTGTTATTTGGGTTGGGCTGTATGTCTAAGTAGCTTAAGGCACACAAAATGTGTCAGGAAGATAAGTAAGTATGTTGAAAAAGTTAGTTGTCTTTTATATAGCCAACCACTTGTTTATTCCCCCATGGAAACAGTTTTATTACTAACAGATTCTGGAGAATGAGGACCTAAGACAATACCTTCAGAGGAGAACTTCCATGAAGAGTGATATTGCATCAAAGTGAAATAGCTGAACCCATAACCTATTTTTAGTTTGCATAGTAATAGTTATCCACCTCCTTCTCTTGTGACAGTATTGTTGGGCAAAGGTGTTAAAGCTTGGCGAGGCAGCACCCTCCTGCTCTAGCTGCATTTGCAGCTGAATAATGTAACTTGGTAAATCTAAGAGTTTCTAATTAAAAGTAGTGATCTTATTTTTTCCCCTATCAGTTACACTTAACACAAAAACTTAGGTAGTACAAAAAGTCAAGATAAATTTGATCACAGAAATCCGAAGGTGCTGTACATATAGTAAGTGTTCAATGTTTAAATATCCTGACTTCTTCTTGTGAAGGAAACTGAGGATGGATTGGACAATATTGAAAGTATAAGGAAAATTATCATTAGGAAATGGCACGCACTACAAATTTGTAATAAGCTTGCAACACTTTCTAAGTGTGCATTTGTGTTCATGTACCTCAGCTTTCTGAGGACCTGCTGCATGGATGCTCTAAATAACAGGCTTAGAAAATTCATCACAGTCCTACGTTTTACGTGCCAATGTTGACTTTTCACAGAATCAGGTTGGAAGGGACTCCTGAGATCAGGCAGGAGTACGGTGCATCTGCTGGAGCAGATTGCTCAGAACTCTGTCCAGTCAGAATTTTAAATACCTGAGAAATTTTATTTGCCTTCCTAGGCTACAAACTGAGTAAGAGGAGACTGAGGGGGGATCTTGTGAACAGTTACAAATATCTAAATGGTGGGTGTCAGGAGGTTGGGGCAGCGCTTTTTTCTGTTGGATCCAGTGACAGGACAAGGGGTGATGGGATGAAGCTGGAACACAAAAAGTTGCATTGAAACATAAGGAAAAACTCTGTCAGTGTCAAGGTGAGGGAGCCCTGGCCCAGGCTGCCCAGGGAGGGTGTGGAGGCTCCTCCTCAGGAGGTTTCCAAACCCACCTGGACACGTTCCTGAGTGACCTGATCTAGGTGGACCTGCCTGAGCTGGGGAGTTGGACTGGGTGATCTGTAAAGGTCCCTTCCAGCTCCTACCATTCTGTGATTGTGTGAATAGTAGGCCTCACTGAACTGAATAATAGGCCTCTACGAACTGAAGGTAGATGAGGGTGGAGGTGGTTGTTGTGATGTGGGGTGTTTTTTCCCCCTTGCCCTGGTTCTGGTTCAAGCTTTGGAAGGAGGCAAAGTGAGAGAGGAGAGAGGGAGTGTTTCTGTGTTGGACTGTATTTGAGAGAGAAAAGTGTTGCACATTTTTAGGGTACATATTGTACTGAGGAATGTAGCTGTAAGGATGTGGTAAAGACTATTTCAGTGTGATCAGCAAAGATGAGGCTATGGCCTTTCTGCAGAGAGATGTTAAAAGACTTCGAATTTAATTCTTTCTTTGTCAGTTTGGAACTCAGGAGAGGAGAATTTAGTCCTCTCCTTTGCCATATTTCTCTTGTGTGATCTTTGTAGGGTGAGTTTTAGGCAAGGTTGCAGATACCTAGCATGTGCTAAGTGAAATAGGAGTTAAACACACAAATGCCCATTTATAATTTGAATTTTGTTGCTCTTCAGGTGATATCAGGAAAAATATTTCCATGCCTAAACTTGAACTTTGGTATCATTTAGGTGCTTAAGTCTAAGTACCGATTGCCTCAGTAAACACTAACATGATTGAAAACAATCCATTAAACACCTGACGTATTATATGCAATAGATACATTAGATAGATACAACAGATATGAGGTGACATTTATTGTATTTGGAACCACAGCCAAAGCATTCCTGTTCCCAGGTGTTTGGGAGCATGGTTGCATTAGCAAGTGCGTAACTTGCACGTGTGGCAAGTACAGAGTTCACCATAGAGCCCTGCTGCTATATTTTCACCTAAAAATACAGTTAGTACTGATGACAGTTCCCTGATTGTGGATTGGCTAGAGCATTCTTGCAAGAATTTGGAAAACCCAAATGAAGCAGGACTTGCACTCCAAAGGAATTCAAACTTTTATTTCCAAATACTGCCTCAGAAAGGAATGGAGGGACCTTGCCCTGCTCTGTCAGGTCATGCTATGGACTAACTGAAAATGTCAGATTCATGGAGAGAACTAGCAGGAGAAAACATGACTCCACAGTTGAGCGATGATGGATATTTGTCTTTGCTTACGTGTGCTTATGTTCTCACTCTGCTTTCGTTCCTCCTGCTGGAAGCATGGGACAGAAAGCACACACAGAGAGACAAATATTTTGCCCCTAAGCTGTAGGAGTTATGATTGCCCAGACTCAAAAAGAATTGTCTGTTTCCTCTATCACAGTTGCCCCAAGGCCAGGAAAGTAAAAAAATGACTAAGGCTAGGACTTACATTAGGCAGCTGTAGAGCAAAAGTTACCAAACTGTGTAAGTGCTGGGATTTTAAGACTTTATGGTTACTGTGCTCTAATTGTTTTCACATCAAACATTCTCAGTTAAAAAGTTAAAAAAGATGATTTTGTGGCTGATGTTGTTTTATATCCTATCAGCTATTTCAATATGGCTGATAAAGGTTCTGATGGACAACCTGTGTCCTTCAGAACATACACAGGAGCTTTGGCATTTCTTTTGCAGGAGTGCCTAAAAGTTCCTTTCCAGATCCATGTGGGGTAGTGCTTGATAGAGTTGCAACCTGTCTAACTTTTGAGCATGTATATAAGGTTTAAAAGGACCACAAGCCATGCTTCTAGCAAGTAATTATTGCTCTCTCCTTTCTTAAGGATTAGGAGCATGTATTCCCCTCCAGATTTAGGAAGATGCTGCTCTGCAAGAGGGACATTGAGGTGCTGGAGAGGATCCAGAGGTGGGCACCAAGCTAGGAAAGGATTTGGAGCACGTCTCGGATGAGGAAGGGCTGAGGGATCTGGGGCTGTTGAGCCTGGAGAAAAGAAAGCTCAGGGGAGACCTTCTCACTCTCTACAACTACCTGAAAGGAAGCTGTAGCCAGGCAGGGCTGGGTCTGTTCTCCCTAGGAACAAGCAATAGAACAAGAGGAATCGGCCTCAAGTTGCAGCAGGGGAGGTTCAGACTGGCTGTGAGGAGGAATTTCTTTGCTGACAGGGTTGTGAGGCATTGGCAGGGGCTGCCCAGGGAGGTGCTGGAGTCACTTGGTGCTGGAGGGGTTTCAGAGCTGGGTGGATGTTGCCCTGAGGGAAATGGTCTAGTGGTTGATAGGGCTGGGACAGAGGCTGCACTCGATGAGCTTGAAGGTCTCTTCCATCTGAAATGATTCTGTGATAAGTGGCCTACCTACTGGCAAGCAAGAAAAACAAGAGTGAGGCTACAGCAGGAAGTGTTTTGTGAGCCTTTGGGGCCAAGTAGCCTACCTGTGCACATCAAGATGGCATAAGGCTGGCATTGTTTATACAATACTGCAAAAAGCATTAAGGCATCATGGGGTTTCTTTCTCCTTTGGTACTGGAATTGAATTTCATTTGTTGTCTTTCATTTTCTTACATTTGCTCTCCTTATTTATTTGAAGTCAGTAGTACTTCATCAGGGATGTTCAGACAAAACATACAGCTGTCATTGGTTTTAACAAAACTTTAGAAAAGCCTTTATGGGTGTTGTTTAGTGAGACATAGAATCCAGTTTGGTTTCCATCTGGACCTGTGTTGACTTTGTTGCAAGCATGAGCGTAAATTCAGTAGAAAATAAGTAGATTTATATGTACATATATCAAGAAGAGTACAAGCATTTTTCATTAAAGTTGAAACACCTAGGAGTGACCAGAGAGGAAATCTCTCAAATGAAAGAGGTGTAACCATTTTCAAGAAATTTCCCTGATCTGAAGCACAGCCAGGGCTCATCTGATAGGAATTGGAAAGAGGGTGTAGAACAAACCTGCTGTCTATTAGCAAGGAGTTTCTGCAGAAATAATGATGTGGGGCTGATATGCTTAGGAAGAAGTTCCTACAGCAGCAACTCATAATGGTAAGGCAAGTAAAACTTTGGGAATACTGAACAGCAGAGTTCATGGAGTGTTGATGAACATTGACTCCATCGTAACACCTGGCTGGTAAAACAGTAGCAAGTGTTTCATTGAAAGTAAATGCAGCAAGTTTGCTCTGTGTGGGAATGTGTATACTTAACGTGTGTATACATACATAAATGCATATGTCTGTAAGTGTACATCAAGTATAGTGGTTTTCTTTCTCATCTCCAAGGTGCCTTTTTGTTTCCTTTTTAGATCTGTTTCAAACATGACATATATTTATTTGCTAAGGCAGACCTTCTCCATCTTTTATGGAGTTAGAGCTAAGCAGACATCAGAGTAGCGTGAGGCACCCAAGCTAGCTTTAGATGGAAGCCTGGAGTAGCCTGAGCACTGTCAATATGAAGTTCCAGGTTGATTCAGATAAATGATTTCCATTGTCAATTCAGATAATAGTGTCAGATTACACATTGTTAGATTAAGGCATTTCCCATTGTGTGAATTTACACACACACACACTCTCTGTTTTGGTTTTTATGTGGTTCTGCTCCCCCTCTCCTCTGCCCTCCTGAGGCCTCATCTGGAGTCCTGTGTCCAGTTCTGGGCTCCTCAGCTCAAGAGGGACAGGGAACTGCTGGAGAGAGGCCATCACAGGGTCACCAAAGATGATGAGGGGACTGGAACATCTTCCTGATGAGGAAAGGCTGCGGGACTTGGGGCTGTTTAGTCTGGAGAAGAGGAGACTGAGGGGGATCTCATTAATACTGAAGGGTGGGTGTCAGGAGGTTGGGGCAGCACTGTTTCAGATGGTATCTAGCAACCGAACAAGGGGTTCCACTTATACATAAGGAAAAACTATTTCAGTGTGAGGTGAGGGAGCCCTGGCCCAGGCTGCCCCGGGGAAGGTGTGGAGGCTCCTATCTTGCAGGTCTTCAAGCCTCGCTTGGACATGTTCCTGTGTGACCTGGTCTAGGTGGGACCTGCTTCTTCAGGGGCGTTGGACTAGATGATCTCTAAAGACCCCTTCAAACTCCTACCATTCTGTGATTCTATGAAAACATATATGTATGTGTATATATGCTTTTATAGTCCCATATGTGCCATTACCAGATTTAACATGTTCTCTGATTTTAGGCATCAGAGTATTATGAGCAAAGTCTGTACAGAACACAACAGGAAGGTCAGTTGGCCTTTCTCTCATTTCTAGCTGTTCCTGTGCACTGTTTCTGTATGTCTGTACAGATGCTGCCACCTTTTTGTGTGCTTTTATTACATCCCTCTACCTTTTTCTTCCTCTCCCCTTTCTGCAGCG
Organism: Urocolius indicus; assembly: GCA_013401255.1. NCBI lineage: Eukaryota > Metazoa > Chordata > Aves > Coliiformes > Coliidae > Urocolius > Urocolius indicus. The sequence goes on along the minus strand of WBNH01001759.1, from coordinate 98,970 downwards.
CGCTGTGTGAAGCTTTTTCTAGCATGGGATATCCATCCTATGAAGCTTTGACAGTACGTTCTTGGTTTCGATGCATTTTGCAAATGTTCGTAGATCAACCAAGTGGTACGTTGGCCAAGACAGATGCTGAGGGAACAGTTGGTAAGTGTTCACATTTCCCTAATGTGTGCAGTAACAATTCTATACAGCAAACTGGCAAACATTTCCAGCTAATTACAACATGTATTTTTGTTTGTATTCCTTTACTTTTACCTAATTACAAAATGTGTTTCTTTACGCTGCTCGTGCTATTTATTGATAGTTTGCCTGCTCTGCATATGACAAATTTATCACAAACAAAGATAAAAGAGCTTGTTTCCTTGGAAGCAAAGAACAAAAACTTGCTCCCAAGGAGACAAGCTATTTTTCGCCCGTGGAGAAACTGGCCTGAAAAAGAAGTGGAAATTTGAAGTAAATAGTCAGAAATCATGCTGTGAATGCCCTAAAAAGAGAGGGGAAAAAAAGGGGGAGGGGGGAATAATCCAGTTACAAGTAATTCTTCCCTTTTCTATATTGGATATTTTGCTTTCTTAGAACAATACTTCATCAATTCTATAAAACCCTGCACTTAGAATGATTCAGATTTGGTAGATTTTGAAGAAAGCCATCAGTAAAATGTAAAGCTTGGCTGTACTCACTTAATACTCTTCATTCTGGTGTTATCTGTGTTACAAACACAACTGGTTTAGACACAGTGACAGGATCCTTGTATGTTAGACCTTTTAAAATCACATTTCATTGTATGATTTTGAGGCTAAAGTAAATCAAAAAGCTTAACTGCATGCTGTATTGATTGCTGTGGTGTCTTACAACAAACAGGGAAAGCCTATATGGAGCAGCTGACTGAAATGACAAGGCTGATTTTTAAACTCTCAGAAGTAGAAAACATTCTTTCCAAGGCTCACGTCGAAGAGTCAGTTTTCAAGCAAGACCCTAAAAATGCTCTTGTCCAGTTCATTAAGGTACTGTACATCTTTGTGTCAGCTTCTTAGGACAATCTTAGGGAAAAGGAATTCCATATCAGATTTTATCTGTGCACGAAAAGAAATTACTCACATAAACCTTGTAAGAGGCTTGGCAAATGTATTTTTGCTTATTTCAATGTTTCTGTTTTCTCAGGCTGTTGGTAGAATTTACAGCAGCCTTCAGACACTCCCTGAGAAATCTGCCATGGTTACAAAGGCTCTGGAGTATTTAGGTGATGTATTAAAGTATGTGAAACCTTATCTGAAGGCAAAAGGACCACCAGAAGGTCTGCAGCTTACCTATTGGACCATAGGTGATTATTTTGCAACTTTTCTTTTGGGAAATAGTTTTAAGGACTCAGTAAAGTAAGACTTTTTAGGGTTTTATCCATACTGTCTATTTTAAGGGCTTAAAAAAGCAAAGTCACAGAATATTAAGGTTTGGAAGGGACCTTGAAAGTTCATCCCACCTAGAGTAGGTCACAAAGGAACTCGTCCAGCTGGGTTGGAATGTCTCCAGAGAAGGAGACTCCACAGCCTATCTGGGCAGCCCCTGCCAGCGCTCCCTCACTTCAACAAGGAAGAAGTTTTTCCTTGTATTTCTTTGGAACCTCTTCTGTTCCAGCTTGTACCCATTGACCCTTGTCCTGTCATTGGCCATCACTGAGCACAGCCCAGCTCCATCCTCCTGACACCCACCCTTTGTGTATTTGTAAACATTAATGAGATCACCCCTCAGTCTCCTCTTCTCCAAGCTCAAGCTCCCTCAGCCTTTCATCAGAAGGGAGATGCTCCACTCCCTTCATCATCTTTGTAGCCCTGCACTGAGCTCTCTCCAGCAGCTCCCTGTCCTTCTGGAACTGAGGGGTCCAGAACTGGACACAAGATTCCAAATGTGATCTCATGAGGGCAGAGTACAGGGGGAGGAGAACCTCTCTCAACCTACTGCCCGCAGCCCTTCTCATCCACCCCAGGATGCCATTGACCTTTTTGGCCATGAAGGCCCATTGCGGGCTCATGCTCATCCTGCTGCCCACCAGCAACCCCAGCTCCCTTTCCCCTACACTACTCTCTAACAGTACATTCTCCAACCTGTATTGATACAAGGGGTGATTCCTTCCCAGATGCAAGACTCTACACTTGCCCTTGTTGAACCCACCTGGACAAGTTCCTGTGTGCCCTACTCTAGTTGGTCCTGCTCTAGCGGGGGGGTTGCAGTGGATGAGCTTTCCAGGTCTCTTCCAACCCTTAAGACTCCATGATTCTGTGGTGCTGGGCTTGTCAAATCCTAAGGACTAAACAAATGTCTGTGGCCAGATTGTCTTCTACTGTCCCATACATCACAGCAGTGGTAACAGAAGTACTTTTAGCCAAAATGAGCGTGTTTGTTTCAAAACAGGAAGCTTAGACAACGTTATTAGAAGTATTGTTAAGTGATTGTTCTCTCTCTCTATGATTGATCGTTGTGTTTTCTTTCACTCCACAAGATTAATGTTGTTTTGCGTTGTTTTTCGAGATAGTAACAAATGACTTTTATAGATTAATAATATCTTCCAACAGCCTACTTTGGATCTTTAATTACTTCCCAACACTTAACCATATTTTCTTGGGATATTCCTGTATTCTTAACCCAACATACTTTTCCTGCTTCTAATTAAATATCAAGTGAACAATGTCCATGGGATCTACTACACAGGAATCTTGTTTGTCTCTTCGCTGTATTATGAGCATTAACACTCACAAGTCTAGAGTTATTTTCTCAAGAAGAATTACACCTCACACTCAATAAAAATGTTTCTCAACGTTTGGATATTTACACATCAACACCTTTATTACCTTTTTATTTTGGCACCTCAAAAGGAAGATCTTAAAACCGGCTCTGAGCTGTGACAGTGATACATTAACGTGTTGAAAACAAGAAAGATGTTCTCCGGGGCTCTCATGCTGTGAAGTGAAAGCCCTCAAAGATCTGGAGAAACCATGCTGCTTTAAAAGAGCTGGCTGCCCCTCATTCTTTTTAATCTGCTGAATTAGATGTATTAGATATTGTTTGAAAGATATTTCATGTTTTGCTAACGTTGAATTGCTGGGCGAGTAGTTGCTGATGAGGCCACGGTGGTGTTAGATAAATGTGAAGGGAAGGCAAAGGCAGCATCTGTGTGAAATGTGATGAATGTACACAGTAAGGTAACTGTTTAAGTGTGTGTGTGCTGATTGCTGTAGTGTTGTGTATCAAGTTTAGTTAATTTTCCTGCAGGGATGTGAGAGACCATCCTTCCTTTAATGTTACTGTGCTTTTCCTAAAGGAGCTTCACTTGCCTAAAACTTAGTTTTGTTCTTATATTTAAGTGGAACTTTTTGTGTTCCAGCTTCATCCCATCACCCCTTGTCCTGTTGCTAGATACAAGAGTAAAAGTGCTGCCCCAACCTCCTGACACCCATCATTTAGATATTTATAAATATTAATAAGATCCCCCCCTCAGTCTCTTCTTCTCCAGACTAAACAGCCCCAGGTCCCGCAGCCTTTCCTCATCAGGAAGATGCTCCAGTGCCCTGATCATCTTGGTGTCCCTGTGCTGGCCTCTCTCCAGCAGTTCCCTGTCCCTCTTGAGCTGGGGAGCCCAGAACTGGACACAGGACTCCANTGCAGGACTCTGCACTTGTCCTTGTTGAACCTCATGAGGTTCCTCTCTGCCCAACTCTCCAGCCAGTTGAGATCCCGCTGAATGGCAGCACAGCCTCTGGGGAATCAGCCAGTGCTCCCAGTTTGGTGTCATCAGGGACCTTGCTGAGGGTACACTCTGTCCCCTCATCCAGGTGATTGATGAAGATGTTAAACAAGACTGGCCTCAGAACCAATCCCTTAGGAACTCCACTGGCCACAGGCCTCCAACTCGATTCTGTGCCATTGATCACCACCCTCTGGGCTCTGTCATTCAGCAGCTCTTGATCCGCCTCACTATCCACTCATCCAAGCCACACTGCCTGAGCTTTCTGATGAGGATGTTATGGGACACACATACAATACATCTGCAATGTATTGAATCAATGTAGTGTTTTCATTTTGCTGAACTGTAAATGGACTTTGAGCTGTCTTAACTGGGCTTCTTCTAAGGGGATGCCACAGAGTGAGTGCACAGCAGTGAGACATTTCAGTTGCTGTTGCTACTTTTGGATTATCTAATTTAACATATTTGCTGCTTTAAGTTCTCTTCATTTTTTTTCCCCGACTCTAAATTTCTTTGGGATTTCTTGGTTTTGTTTCTTATTCCTTTTTCAACAGGATGTCTGGTAAAGTTCTGGGCACCGATACTGGCTACTTCCAAAGCACAGCAACTCCTGTTCCGTATCGTGGATTGCTTACTGCTGCCACATTCCGTGCTTCAGCAGGACAAAGAGCTGCCTGTGGCTCTGCTGTCTGCCATTCAGGAAAGCCTACCTCTTTATCTTCAGGTAAGTATCTGAACTGTATTATCAGCAGACAAACTTATCTTCAGGAAAATGATTTCATATTGCAGAGGACGTGTTCGTTTTTCCCCCCCTAATCAAAACAAGCACTGACTGAATTTAAAGAAGCAGCGACAGGAGGTTTCTTTTCTTCATGTAGAAGTGAAAGGAAAAATGCCCACCCCATTAGCTTTCCTCTCGTTGCATGCAGCTATGCTGTGGTACGCTCCAGAGCTGCTAGTCTGATCACTGTACATAGAAAGCTTTTAGCCAACTGGCTTTTTACACCTGTCTCTGATACAAGAGATTTCTGAAACGGTGGATCAAATAATCATAACGTGTAGCAAGACACTCGTTGAGATGACAGAGCAAACAAATGTTTCAAATCATCCCTGGCTTGGCTAACCAGATAATTAGAGATGAGCTACTCTTTTTTACTTTGCTCTTAGCAACAAAAGGTAAATCCTCTGTGTATCATGGCACTGTTTGATCTCAATAGTTGGAGATAATGTGTTGCTGAATCAAGTTCCTGCTGCTCACACTTACATGTATAAAGCCTTCTTGCCCATTATTCCTCCTTCTTCCCTCAGCTTGCCTATCACTCCTGAAACTCTGGAAGGCTGATGCTATAGAAAACAAAAAAGCTAATTTGTGCCAGTGAGAAAAGGCAAATATTTCTAAAAGAAATAAGTTGGCAGGTTTTCCCTTGTAAAACCTCGAGTCTTGTGGCTTAGCATTGTCCTTTTCCTCCTAGTCTTCATTTCGACTGCAGACTTAACTGCTTCCTTCACAGGATTGTGTTGTGAGACGGTGCAGTGGTGACGTTGTGAACATCCCTCAGATTCATTCCTTTCAAAAGTTGCATTGTGATAGATGGGGTGTTGGGTGGAAGTGAATAGGATCAGATCATGATGTGCACAATATGATTTGCTTTACTGCTCTGTAAGTATTTTCAGAAGCTATATACACGTAGGACCATCTGATACTACTGATGTTACCACAGTGTGACTGCCTGCTTGCTAATTTTAGTCAGAGAGCACACTTTCTCTGTAGTCTGCACTTAAGGATGTTGTTTTAAGATGAAGCCACTCGAGTTGGTTTTGAAGTCCAAGCGTTGTGGAGCCTTGTTTCCTGTTTCCTTTGTCAGTCTCTGACCCCGAGCTCACTGGCATTCTCTTCAGCAGTCTGCTGTGTAGTCCATGTGCTTTCCAGCTGCACTAGATGATCTTGTTGACCACATAGTGGATTTCAGAGGAATGCTACTTCCAGAAAACAAGTTATTCATTAATTTGACAAACACTTTTGGGGAGAGAAGATAGGAGGAGAAGACTTATTTTTTCTGTTCTAGTATGGAACCTCTGAACTTGATTAATTGTTTGTATTTACAAAGTTCCAGCATTTTAAAGTGCTCCAAAATACTTCATTCATTCAAGAGACTTCCCTTTCATTTGGGGAAAGTGGAAAAATTCCAATTTAGAATCCACTTGAAAAATATATTTCCAGCTCAGTTTAGGAAAAAAGGAAATCTCTTGAGACTGCTTCTGATCTCCTTTGAGACTGAATGGATTCCAGGCACTCTCTGACTCCTCAGGTTGTCGTTTCACAGTTGGCTTAAGCCGACATGGCTTGAGGCTAAATTCATTCCCTTTCATCCCCATGTGCATTCCCATTTAATTTGCTTTAATGACTCTGTGGATAGCAATTTGTAAACTGATTCAGCTAGTAACTGTCCACATAAAACAAGCAAATAAACAAAACCCCAAAACCCAGATGGGTTTATCAGAAAAGTGATAAAACAATATATGTGGGAGGGAGAGCACGTAAATGTGGTGGGGCAAAAGACAGACACGGAAATCCAGTGACAGGACAAGGGGTGATGGGATGAAGCTGGAACACAAAAAGTTCCATTGAAACATAAGGAAAAACTATGTCAGTGTTTAGGTGAGGGAGCCTTGGCCCAGGCTATGGAGGCTCATTCTCAGGAGGTCTTCAAACCTCTCTGGACATGCTCCTGTGTAACCTGATCTAGGTGAGACCTGCTTCTGCAGGGAGGTTGGACTGGATGATCTTTAGAGGTCCCTTCCAACCCCTGCCATTCTGTGACTCTGTGAATAACCCCACCTTGACTAACTTAAACTGCTGGTTAAATGTGTGGTCAGATTCTCCTTGGGTGGCTGCCCTGTGTCCAGTGCCTATTTGAGGAGGTGGAGCAGTGGTTATACTAGTGCAGAAGCCTTAATTCACCCTAATGTTAGACAAACATCTGTAGATCTGTGCCTGTTAATACTCTAGCTTACAACTTAATCCTTTGGCAGTTACATGAAAATAAAGAAGGAGGACTTTGGAGACCATGGAAAATATCTTCTTATTCACGCAAATTCTTTATTCATAGTCAAACACAAAAGCCCTGAAGTGTTGTTTCTTCTCAGAGGTCTTTTCAATTCCCTTTTTTTTTTCTTTACACTCTTTTGAAAAGTTCCAGGCTCCATCTCAACCTTCTTTTTTTTTTTTCTTGTCCTGATTTCTCCTTCTTCAGCTTCACTGTGAGCTGCTCCTCCTTTGTCCAAAGAAACTCCCTTAGATCTCAGAAACTGTCTCAGTTTGCAAGCAGTGGTTTGCAAAGCTCCCCTTGTTCCAGAGCTCTTAACAAGTGACCTGAATGGGCTTTATTTGATCCTTTGTTGTGAGTTTTGAAAGGATTTGAAGCCATTCTTAGTAGCAGGTAATTAATTCCACACATTCATCGATGCAGCCATCTTATGAAATCCTATAGAATTCTTCAACTGTATAGACAAAGATTCCTCAAATCTTTGGCACTGTGCTGTACCAAGAGGATGTCACCTTTGGTCATCACCCCTGCAATGGCAGAGGTCATTTTTTTCATCTTGTAGGACAACATACGAAGCTCCTTCTGTCCCCACAGCATGGTTTATTGGTACCTTCACAGTTCATCAAAACTGATGCCTGGATCTCACCCTCCTTCACCACCTTAAACCTACAGATCTATTTCTAATAGATGAAAACCACAGGTTTTGCTTCATTTTACACAAGCACAAATAATTGCCAGAGGTCTTAATTAAGACTAGATGTTGCATTTCTCTCTCTTCAATTCAGACTGACTGTATTTACTTCTTATGTTTGTGTTTAGTGCTTCAAATTTGAGCTATACAGCTGTGCCTTGTGATAGTTATTGGGCAACTGGTCTGTTCTCCGCTGTACATTGGGCTTACCTGGGGCTGTTTAGTCTAGAAGAGAGGAGACTGAGGGAGGAATCCCATTAATAGTTACAAATATCTAAATGGTGGGTGTCAGGAGGTTGGGGCAGAACTTTTTTCTGTTGTATCTAGCAACAGGACAAGGGGTGATGGGATGAAGCTCGAACACAAAAAGTTCCATTTAAACATAAGAAAAAACTCTTGTCAGTGTTTCAATGAGGGAGCCCTGGCCCAGGCTGCCCAGGGAGGGTGTGGAGGCTCCTTCCTTGGAGGTCTTTAAGACCCACCTGGACATGTTTCTGTGTGACCTGATCTAGGTGGGACCTGCTTCTACAGGGGGATTGGACTGGATGATCTCTAAAGGTCCCTTCCAACCCTGCCATTAAGTGGAACTGTTTGTGTTCCAACTTCATCCCATCACCCCTTGTCCTATTGCTAGATACAAGAGAAAAAAATGCTGCCCCAATCTCCTGACACCCACCATTTAGATATTTGTAAATGTTAATGAGATCCACCCTCAGTCTCCTCCAGACTAAACAGCCCCAGGTCCCGCAGCCTTTCCTCATATGAAATATGTTCCAGTCCCCTGATCATCTTGGTGGCCCTGTGCTGGCCTCTCTCCAGCAGTTCTCTCAGAACTGGACACAGGACTCCAGATGAGGCCTCACGAGGGCAGAATGAACAGAGGGGGAGCAGAACCTCCCTTAACCTTCTGCCCACACTCTTCTTGCTGCGTCCCAGACTGCCATTGGCTTCTTGGCCACGAGGGCACATTGCTGGCCCATGGTTATTATCAACCAGCACATCCAGGTCCCTCTCTGCAGAGCTACTCTCCAGCAGTTCGACTCCCAGCCTGTCCTGGTGTATGGGGTTGTTCCTCTCCAGATGCTTGATTTCTATCTAAATACAGCAGTGAAAGAACTTAATTGTAAGTAGTGCTTGGCACATTCATTTTCCAATGATTTTAATGGATCTGTACAGACTCAGCATTTGTCCTGATCAGCCCTCCCGTGAGCCACAGCTGTGGTCTGATATTTGAGCAAGCTTATTAATACATTTGGTGAATTATTGTGTGTGTTTAATAGGAATTGTACAACATTAATTGGTGAACAGCAGATTTATTCCAACAGCAAGGACTGATGATGTAAGTCATCATTAGATAGCTTGGCATTTCTGCAGTGAAAGGTTCCAGTGATCCATACTAATCGGTTCTTCACTCTCCACAAGTGATTTACAGATACATTGATAAATCAGAAGAAAGAGGCAGCTCTGGCCACAAAGTTTCCTTCAGTGAACATACAGAAGAATCAGTTGCCTTTCTGCTCAAATAAGGAGCAGATGTTGTCATGCCCTTTTGCTCCCCTTAAAATATCTTGGTTTTGGGTGGTTTTTTTAAGCTCAGAAGATGGTTAAAGAGCATGGTTAGGAAAAAGAAAGCAACTCTATCAACCTTTAAAGTCCATCTGCTTTGAAGGGATTGTCCTGAGGGTCTGATGTGATTGATTTCAGATCTCTGGTCAATTTCTGTGTGATGCCATCACATCCTGGCCAGCGCTGCCTGGGCTATTTTGCCATTGCACTTGGAGATTTGCAGCTGCTGAGAGGTGTTTGGAATGTGTGCCTTGTGCCACTTGGGATATCACACAGAATCACAGAATCTCAAGGGTTAGAAGGGACCTCAAAAGCTCATCCAGTCCAACCCCCTGCCAGAGCAGGATCACTTAGAGTAGGTCACACAGGAACTCGTCCAGATATGTTCGTAATGTCTCCAGAGAAGGAGTCTCCACACCCTCCCTGGGCAGCCTGGGTCAGGGCTCCTTCACCTCAACACCGAAATAGTTTCTCCTTATGTTTCAATGGAACATTTTGTATTCCAGCTTCTTTCCATCACCCCTTGTCCTGTCACTGGATGCAACAGAAATGTGTATCCGTTGTACATGATGCCTCAACCTCCTGACACCCACCATTTAGACATTTATCAATATTAATGAAACCCCCTCTCAGTCTCGTCCAGACTAAACAGCCCCAGGTCCCACAGCCTTTCCTTGCATGAAAGATGCTCCAATCCCCTGATCATCTTGGTGGCCCTGTGCTGGCCTCTCTTCAGCAGTTCTCTGTCCCTCAGGGCATTGTCAGGTCTCATGCAGGGCTGTTGCTCTCTGCACTCTGTAAGAAAAAGGAATCCAAAATAAAGAACACAGTGTTGAGCTACAGCCAGAGTGCCTTCATGTCCAAAGGAGAAAGTTCTATTCCAGAAACTTTTAGGTTATGTTAGAAGCAGCAGGGTCAAAGGTGTGACATTTCTTTCCTGGAGAGCTTTGATGGTGTAGATGTGCCCTTCATGTGTGAGGGCTGATTCAGGGATTTTTCTACTATGTAGCAGAGAGGGCTTTTTGTTTGGGGGATGTTTTTCTGGCTCCCAGCAAATGGAAGGTGATTTTTCTCACTGTAGTCTCCCTGGAAAAAAGAGAATTTGTATTGTGGAAGATATTGGTGCTGATCTTAAAGCTTTCATTAGGAGAAATGACAGGGATCATCCTTAATGAAGAGAGAATCTTGGTATTACTACATGGATTTAAAAATGACACCAGCTTTGAGCAGCAGCATCTCTGCCTGAGACACCAAAAAGGAAGCAAGAATCCTTTGTGGAGAAAACATGAGGTTACTGGGTTTTCTGTGTCTGTAACAGAGTTAACAGCTCTCCTTACAGGGTTTCAAAGGCTCTCTCTATCCTCATCAAGTAATTAAAGAAAGAAAATCACTATGTCCTTTTTACCCCTCTCTAGTCGAGGAGAGGATCTTTCAGTAATGCTCTTGACTTGGGGGGTGGTCTTTTTCTATTGAGTGCTTTCCTCCTTAATCAGATTCCATCTCTCCCCATCCCACACCCCCAAAAATTAGAATCAGTTTTCTTTGACTCACAAAAATATGCACATGCTTTTACAAACAGTTAGGCCAGGTTTGTTGGTCCATCTGCAAATGGAACTGTCAGAAGATCCACATTGTTCGTTGTTCTTTCTAAATGCTATTATTTTTCTCCTTTTAATGCACCTTTAGGACCATTTCTTGAACAGTAGCTCTTGTTATGAAATAGCAGCTGATTTCTTGCTCCTTTTCTTGTAGCATTTGTTGATCCTCAGTTTGAAGGACTGTCTCATCTCAGTACTTACCCTCGCTTGTTCTTCACCGGTGTTATGTTCTTCATGTATTGCTGCAGGTGTCTTCTGTAAGGTTGTGATGTTCCTTGGGCCCCTTTTATCAGACAGGCTAATACACTTTCTCACAGATTGGTTTTTTTGGAGTGTTAAAACAAGGATTATGGGATATTCTCTGTCTTTTTGTAAGAGCTGTAGTACAGCAAGCACAGACAACTCTTTATAATTGCTGCAACGTAGTGAAGACACCAAACACTCAAGGTTACAAGCTCAGTAATCTGTCATCTATAACAGTCTCTCTGCTGTTTACAATCCCCACATAGCAGCAGCTGCTTTTTCCTACAAGATTCTACTGTTTAGATACAAAATGAAGAGAGAACCTGAACTGTTTATCAACACCCCAGTTCAGGAAATGTGGTTTTTATCATTGAGACTTAACAAGGAGCTCTAGAAGTATGTTGAAGTTAAACTGTAACTGAACATATCTGCATTCCAGAGGGCCTCGTCCAGCAAGTCTTCAGGCTGGCCCTGAAGCATCTAATCTCTCAAAATCTCATGTTTCCTGTATTTGTTTACTGTGGAAGCAAACTTCTCATTTCAAGCAAGTGCCAAGTAGACCCTCAGCTATGTCTCAGACTGCTTTTTATCCTCAAAGAATCGTTCTGTCTTGTTCACACAGACAGGTATAGATGAAAATCTTTTGGAGGAGGGACTCCTGTGTGAAAAACAACAGCAATGCTGTTTGACAGTAGCTGGGGAAGAAGAGCAGCTTGGCTTGACTATTCATTCATGTATTAGGGCATTAGCTTTACCTCTGCAACCGGCAGCACCCAGGCAGGTACTTCTACCAAAACTGGAGTCTGGATTGCAATGCCAGTGGAAGTTTGAACTACTGTTAAAGTTACTGTCTAGGAACTCTGTGCTTGAGTTTCTTTTACACTGTTATTCCTGTTGGACAGAATTGTTGTGAAGACTCTGAATTCTCAGGAGGCTTCTGGTTGTACTGCTGGTTGTGACCCTTGTGATCAGAGGTCACTCACAGAGTCATAGAATGGCAGGGTTGGAAGTGACCTTTAGAGATGATCCAGTCCAACCCCCCTGCAGAAGCAGGTCCCACCTAGATCAGGTCACACAGGAACGTGTCCAGGTGGGTCTTGAAGACCTCCAAGGAAGGAGCCTCCACAACCCCTTTGGGCAGCCTAGGCCAGGGCTCCCTCACTGAAACACTGACATCATATTTTCTTGTATTTAAGTGGAACTTTTTGTGTTGCAGCTTCATCCCATCACCCCTTGTCCTGTTGCTAGATAACATTGAAAAAAGTGCTGCCCCAACCTCCTGACACCCACCATTTAGATATTTGTCAATACTAATGGAATTCCCCCCTCAGTCTCCTCTTTTCTAGACTAAACAGCCCCAGGTCCCGCAGCCTTTCCTCATATGAAAGATGTTCCAGTTCACTTTCTTTCTTCTCTTAGTGATTTGGGCTTCGTCCTTTCAGTAATCAAAAGAAGGGGAAGGAAGCTCTTAACTTTCCCTCACAGCTACTTGTAGCAGTAAGAAGAGTACTCTTTTCTGAGAGGTACACCATGTATATGTTGTGTAACTGAGGGCAGTGTTCAGATAGACCCTTTCTGGGAAAGTATTGTCATTATAGGTTTTTCTCTGGACCAGTACAGCTTGTATTGGATAAATCACAGCACTTTTAGCCTTATCTTCAACAGATTTCATAAAGAACCCCACCCAAACCTCTAAATCCCTGGTGACAAGTTTACCCTCATTTTGCCACACTAAGAACTGTTCTTGTCTCTTAGAAATTTATGCAACTCCTCACTGTTAATTTCTTCTACAGGGCCTGTCCTTTATATGTTGCCAGTCCCAAACTCAAGGTGCTTACTTAAATCAGCTGCTGGGGAGCATTATTCAACAGTACTTCGGCCGGTTCCTCCCCTCGTCTCCCACGGCGCTGGGAGCCGGGCAGCACCCTGTGCTCATTGCTCTGTGCAGCTCCATGACAGCCCCTCAGCTGCTCCGGCTGCAGAAGACCACGCTGCACGTCATAAAGTAAGGACAAATGGCACTTATTAGCTACTTGGGAATGAGAAAGGGAATGCCACGGTGTTTTTCTCAGTAACTGATCATTTGGCTGTGGGGAGAGCCTGGGCAGGGAGCAAAGGAAATCCAGTTGGCAGCCAATTACCAGTGGTGTTGCCCAGGGCTTGGTGCTGGGGCCTGTTCTGTTCAACATCTTTGTCAGTGACCTGGATGAGGAGATTGAGTGCACGCTCAGTAAATTTGCTGATGACACCAAGCTGTGCAGGAGCACAGAACTGCTTGAGGGCAGGAAGGCTCTTCAGAGGGACCTGGACAAGCTGGAGAGATGGACTGAGGCCAGTTGTGTGAGGTTCAACAAGGCCAACCATCACTTGTACCACACCAACCCCAGCCAGCACTACAGGCTTGGGGCAGAGGAGCTGGAAAGCTGCCCAAAGGAAAAGGCCCTGGGAGTGTTAATCAGCAGCTGAAGGTGAGCCAGCAGTGTGCCCAGGCCAAGGGCATCCTGACCTATGTGACCAGCAGGGCCAAGGAAGTGATTGTCCCCTTGTACTCGGCACTGGTGAGGCTGCACCTCGAATACTGTGTCCAGTTCTGGGCCCCTCACTACAAGAAGGACATTGAGGTGCTGAAGCATGTCCAGAGATGGGCAACAAAGCTGGTGAAGGGTGTGGAGAACAAGTGTGATGAGGAGTGACTGAGGGAGCTGGGGATGTTCAGCCTGGAGAAGAGAAGGATGAGAGGAGACATGAGCACTCTCTCTCTACAACTGCCTGAAGGGAACTTGTAGTGAGGTGGGAGTCAAACTCTTCTCTCCAATAAGGAATGATAGGACACAAGGAAATGGGTTTAAGTTACACCAGGGGAGGTTTAGATTGGACATTAGGAAGAACTTTTTCACCCAGAGGGTTATGAAGCATTGGAAGGGGCTGCCCAGGGACCCGGTGGAGTCACCATCCCTGGAGATGTTCAACAGACACACAGATGAGGTGCTGAGGGACATGGTTTAGTTTAGTGATGGGCCTTGCAGTGTGAGGGCAGTGGTTGAACTCACTGATCTTAAAGGTCTTTTCCAACTGTAGTGATTCTGTGAAGGACAACACTTGTAGGGGAGGAGAGCAAAGTTGGGAAGATCTGGAGACTAGTGGAGAAAAGCAAGTGTTTTGCAAGAGAAATTGCACAGCAACATACATTATCATATGCTTGTGTCTCAGGCTGTATTTAGGGTCACAGAGCCTTAGTTGCCACAGCTGCCTGAGCATGGGACGCCTCATTGCAGTGTTAAGGGTCAGGTTGTGCAGAGGTGTGCCACCTACCCAGGGGAAATGGAAGAGTTGGGAGTGTGGGAAGAGGAAGACGTTGAGGCAAGGAGAGAGCACTTGTTCCCTGTGCTGCTGCTACTGCTCAAGCAATGTCAACAGCACCTGTCAATGCTGGGTCTCTGCTCCTGAAAGGCCAAAGCTTTGCTTTATGTGCTGCAGAATAAGCCACAATCTGTACTTCTTGTCTGTGTTGGAAGAGGAATAAAGCCCTTTGAAATGCAAAGCAATTGCTTACATCCCAGGTTATCGTATCTTTCTGTGTTAGCCTGTATACACAGTAAGAAAATGTTACTATTGAGCTTAGGTAAATAAAACAGACAATCCTGTAGGTAAAAGCCGTATTGTGGCTTAATTAAGATGTGCCAGTCTTATTTCTGACATGTCTTTAACTCAGGAATACTCAGACTTTATAATCTTAAAGTTACCTGTGAGTGTGTGATCTGGGAGGAATATCTCGGGGCTCAGCAGCAAGTCTGAGTTGCAAACTGTTGGGTGGTCAGGAGGTTTACACATAAATGTAGAGAGTTCTTTAGCTGTTTTGGCATGTGAAAGCTACTGAACGCTTTGCTGCCGCACAGAGGAACTTCAGCCATGTGATCAGGGGTTGTATTATCCAGCTCAGAGAACCATTGTAGTGGAACAACTCCCCCAGAATTAGTGTGACATTTTCATTGTAAATTAAAGGAATGGAAGATTACAGAGTTGCAAATATTAAGGCGGGTAAGGCCACACAGTACAAGGAATGTGGAAGTGTTACAACTGTGCTGTGCCAAGTGAAGCTGTACCATTAAGCACTCAGATCTCTGAAAGCCAGGCTTCACTTGAAAGCAGCAGAAAGACACCTGAGTGAGTCTTTCATGAGGATGGTGGGTTTCAATTGATGCACTGCTCAGTGAACACGTGTGTGTGTCTTTTTTTTGGGGGGGGGGTATCTAATTGTACTTCATATGAAATACCCAACGAGTCAATCTGCAGCTTTTTGGAGTGCTCCTGCTAAACCCGATGAATAAATGCTGAGCAATTTTCACATGGCACTTTTCTATCCTGGATGCTTCCATTTAAACCTAGTGTCTTCACATTTCAGTCAAGCCATTTGTAATGTCAAGTTAACATTTTTGCATCCCTATGTGGAAAAGCAACAAACGAAGCCATTCAGTTCAGACCATTCGGTGTGCACGGCGTCAAACTCTGCTCTTGTTGCAGGTGAATAGGTCACCTCTATCTTTGTGACACATTTTACCCTGGATATAACTGTTAATTGTGAAGGAGCACAAGCAGATATTGGCTGTCCCGTTACAACACAAGTGTTGAGAGCTGTTAGAACAAGTTGGATGGTGAGCTGACAAAAGCACATGAAGCTAAAGAAAGTAATTGAACAGCAGCTGCATTCGGATGTTGGTCTTAAAATCTTGATTCCTCCTTTTTTTCCCAGTTACCTTATGAAGCTGCCTTTGTATTTTTACTCCTGTAGTCACGCTTGGCTTTTTAGCTCTAATAATAATGATAACTGCTATTTCTCACTTCCCACAACAGAGGAGTCAGAAGGCATCACTGTCCTCTGATAAATTGGGAGTGTTTTCCAAGACTAAGACAAATAGAAGCCATTACTTGAGCCTAGATAAAGATAGAAATCTATGTAATAGGCCTCCTGCTGAAATACCACAAAGTTATTTTAAGGTGTGTGGTGCTTGCATTGAATGGAAAAAAAAAACACCTCAAATTGCAGCCTCTCTTTTGGTTTCCTTTGTCTTCCCAGTGAAAACTACATGCAGTTCAAAGGTAATGCTCCACCTCCTCGCTTGGCCTCAGTCCTTGCTTTCGTTCTGGAGGTACTTCAGAGAAGCCAGAGCACTGAGCTGTGTGACATTGACTTAGTTCTGCCGGCCGTGTTGAAATGCCTGCTGCTGGTTAACGAGCTACAAGGTGAGCTCCTCCTTTGCTCTAAATACATCTCTGCCTACCTGTAAGATTTTGGTACTGCTGAGCATCCTTTATCCCAATGTTTAAAACTCCTCCAGACAAGCTGAACAAGCTTCCTTTTTTCATTACGTGACCTGGGACTTCTGTCTCATTTCACCCTCTAATGAGCTGATGATCAACCTCACAGGAGTCTCAAGACATTTCCTTTCTCCGCATCCTTCTCCTCTCATCTCATTTCTCCCAGAGTTGGTAACTGTGGAAGTTTTCTTGCACTGAAAGGTTTGAGACCAGATAAGACTAGCATATGCTCTCCCTAGAGAGGCATTATAAATGGATTAAAAGTAGCACGTTGCTCTCTGAATCATAGAATGGTAGGGTTGGAAGAAACCTTTAGAGATCATCTCTGAAGGCTTCCTTCTCCTTTTAGCAGGCTTTATTTGGGAGCAAGAACTTCTTTATTCTTAGCTTTTTAACAAGTGAAGCACACTCTTCACCTCACAGTGCTTTAAGTAACGTGCACGTGTGCGTAAGTTCAAAATCTCCACTCCTTGCTGCCAGTAGAAGCATTAAGCCAAATGTAGATTCACCTCTGACAGAATTTTGTCTAATAAACTAGGTTTTGATTCTAGTCTGTAAAAGTTTCAAGGGCAAGATATGCTCAGTAAATTAGCTGAACCATTACATACCTTTCCTCCCGCTTTTGGCATCATAGCTGTACCTTGCCACCATAGCTGGATGCCATCTCGAGACACATGAAGGAAAAGATGGTTATCAGGGGATGTCAACATGGATTCCCCAAGGGGAAATCCTGTCTGACCAACCTGATGCCTTCTATGAGTGCATGACCAGCTGGCTGGATGAGGGGAGAGCAGAGGAAGTCATCTACCTTGACTTCAGCAAGGCTCTTGACACTGTCTCCCATAACATTCTCATCAGAAAGCTCAGGCAGTGTGGCTTGGATGAGTGGACAGTGAGGTGGATGGAGAGCTGCTGAATGACAGAGCCCAGAGGGTGGTGAGCAATGGCACAGAATTGATTTGGAGGCCTGAGGCCAGTGGAGTTCCTCGGGGATGGGTTCTGGGGCCAGTCTTGTTCAACATCTTCATCAACCACCTGGATGTGGAGACATCCCACATGTTGTGGATGAATGTACCCTCACATTAGGGATTGACCTGCTGGGGAGCAGCTCCGTAGAGAGAGACTTGGGAGTGCTGATAAAGCAATGAACCAGCAATGTGCCCTTGTAGCCAAGAAGGCCAATGGCAGCCTGGGATGCATCAACAAGAGTGTGGGCAGCAGGTCAAGGGAGGTTCTGCTTCCCTTCTACTCTGCCCTGGCAAGGCCTCATCTGGAGTCCTGTGTCCAGTTCTGGGCTCCTCAGCTCAAGAGGGACAGGGACCTGCTGGAGAGAGGCCAGCACAGGGACACCAAGATGATCAGGGGACTGGAGCATCTTTACGAGGAAAGGCTGCGGGACCTGGGGCTGTTTAGTCTGGAGGTGACTGAGGACCCCCTCATTAACATTTACAAGTATTTAAAATGTGGGTGTCAGGAGGTTAGGTCAGCACTTTTTTCCTGTTGTACCCAGTGACAGGACAAGGGGTAATGGGATGAAGCTGCAACACAAAAAATTCCATTTACACTTGAGGAAAAACTTCCTGTAAGAGCGAGGGAGCCCTGGCCCAGAGAAGGGTGTGGAGGCTCTTCTCAGGAGGCTTCCAAACTCACCTGGACATGTTCCTGTGTGACTTGATCTAGGTGGGACCTGCTTTGGCAGGGATGTTGGAATAGGTGATCTCTAGAGGTCCCTTCCAACCCTACCATTCTGCAATTCTGGGACCTGCCTGAAGCTGGAAGAACTTGCTTTGCAATGTGCTGTAGAATGACCTGAATGACTGGGCTCCACCACACCCTTACAGAAAATCCTCACAGCCCAGTGCTGTCTTTATAAAAGAAAAGCTGTACATTGCAACTTCAATATTTACTGGGAAATAAATAATAAGAAGAAAATAGTGGGCTGTTTAAGGCCTTTTCCCCTTAAAAACATGATGTTAGTATGGAATTGAGAACGATACCCACCATTGAAAGTAAGGAGCAGATCTGTGTAGCTTTGGGCAGGACATTAACACCATGACTGCTTTTCCTTTCTTCAAATAGGGATGATTAAAGAATAGAAACAGAACTTAAGTGTATGTTTTCTCTGCTTTGACTAAAGAGACCATAATGTGCTTAAAAATCTGTATGTTTAAAGGAAAGGTGGTGAAAATAAAGACTTTTGCATAAATCTGTTCTTTATAGCCAACCACTAACTGCTCTCATTGCCATTTTCCTTGTGTCAGTAGTAAGTTAAGACCATTCTTTTTCTCATTTAAAAAAACTGTAGTCTTCATGAATGACATTCTCCAGATGGTCAGTTCAAGAGCTTTGGGTGAATCTTTTGCTTTTTCTTTTACAGTTAAGAAATTCTCTACAGACATTGTACAGTACATGGTAGAAGGCTGCCAAGCAGGGTCAGGAGGAGAACGTGCCACCCAGCTGACTTCTGTTTTTAGGTAACCAGGAAAACATGCCAGTTGGCAGTGAAGCTACTGCAAGCCAAGTGACAGCAAACATGTTGGGTTTGGGTTTGGTTTCTTTGCAGTAACTAATTGTCCTTAACATCCTGCATTGTCACTTGTTCGTGGTATTTAAACAACGGTGCTTTTGGGACTGGTTTTCAACGTAGCTTGGCTATAAAGGCAGAGCAAAAGAGCAGAAGAGATGAACGTAGCTGCTTTCTGAAGGATTAGGTAGTGTTTTGAAAGGTGTGTAGTGAAGAGATAAATTCATGGAATCACAGAGTGGTAGGGTTGGAAGGGACCTTTAGAGATCATCCAGTCCAACCCCCCTGCAGAAGCAGATTCACCTAGATGAGGTCGCAGATCAATGCAATGAGAGAATCTCTTCATGCACGGGGGATGGTCAGGGCCAGGGGCTGTGAGAGATGTGTGTGCCTAATTTGAAGTGTGTGTGTGATGAAAATTAAACCCTCATGCAACAAGCTTCCCACTTTCTTTTTAATGTATTGGATTTTGTGACAAATAATAGGTTATTAGAACAGAAATTATACTTATTCTGTACCTCTGCAAAATGAATGCTATGTCTCAGATGGATGCAGTACAAGAGCTGCATGACTTAAGACATGCAACAGGACAAGGGGTAATGGGATGAAGCTGGAGCACAAAAAGTTCCACTTAAATATAAGGAAAAACTATTTCAGTGTGAGGTGAGGGAGCCCTGGCCCAGGCTGCCCAGGGAGGGTGTGGAGGCTCCTTCCTTGGAGGTCTTCAAGACCTGCCTGGTCATGTTCCTGTGTGACCTGATCTAGGTGGGACCTGCTTCTACAGGGGGGGTGGACTGGCTGATCTCTAAAGGTCCCGTCTAACCCTGCCATTCTGTGATTGTATGGTTTTGCAGAGCTATGCACTAGTACTGCATTGGGCCATGTCTAGATGAAACCTCCAGAGAGACTCACTGAAATAAGGAAGGATATTTGTCCCTGTGTGTGAGACATCACGTTTGTGGGGTCTTTCTTGAGATGTTTCATCCCTAGGGTGTTCCTTCTCATTCAGACATCATCTGTGGTCTTTAAAGGTTTCAGCCCTCAGAGTGGGCTTCTATCCAGACCTCTGCCTTGATCAGTGGAGCTTTAGAAGAAAAACCAACCTGATTTCTGCAGACTTGAAGCCACATTTCTTGGGCTGCTGTTTTGTCATTGTTATTATTAATGCTCTTGTCATTCTCGTTGTTTAATAACAATTTCTATTCTTATGAAAATGAGAAATACCTGTTTTGGCTTGGCATCCTGCACATTGCAAAGTGAATTGCTCTGGAACAAGTCAGCCCTTAGGGAAACAGCAGCAGAATGTGAGAATCTCCTGGAGAATAAACACGTGGGGTTTTTAGCAGTAGCCTTCCAGTGCACAGCTTTGTTTAGAGAGAAAAGTATTCCACGTAGAGCATTTCACTGGAACAATATGAAAATTGCCATGCAGCCAGATTGCTTGTTCTGATTAGACTCTTCAGTTGTTCTTGGCATGTTCTCTGCATCTCGTTTTGACCTTGTATTAAATGCCTCTGTGTCCCCCTCAGGCAGTTTATCCGGGACTACACGGCTGTGTATGATCATCGGGTTTTCAGCATCCTGGAAACAGTGGCAGCCTTGGATCAGCAGCTGGTTACAGGCCTCATCCCCACAGTCACACAGTCTCTGAAGGATTCAGAGCACAAACAAGGTCTTGGAAGGAACACTGCACGGAGGTTTGATTGTTGTTTAATATTGGGGTTTTTTTGACAAAGAGCGGGAGAGGTTTCTTCTCTCCGAAGAAAACAGCGTGAGACAGCAGTGCACATACTCAAAAACGAGTGGGTTTTAAGTGTGTTCAGCCAGAAATCTCCCTTTGCTCAAGCCTGTCATGGTTTTAATCCATCTCTATGAAGTATTTTCTGAGATGCTTTGACACTAGGGCTGCAGACCCCAGTAGAATTTATGCAAAGCTCCCTGCACTGTGTTGCGAAACAGAATAACAGAGAAGTCTCACCTCAGATAATTTTGCTGTCAGTCCCTGTTTCAGAGGACTTTATGGGTCATAGCTAAGATTAGGGTATAACCAGGTATGATCTGAGATGCTTGGAAAAGAAATACCCCCATGGCTTAATTTAAAAGGTTCTCTCATACTAGAAACATATGACTTGTGTGTGTCCAGAACAGGCTGGTCTCCTCTCTCCAAAAGGCACAACAAACTCACACTTGCTCCCTTTACCCTCCAAAAAACTTAGGGCAGAAATATTTGACTTGTGAACCCACCTAGCATGAGGAGGAGGTGGCACATGAGGTGAGCAGCTCTGAGCTTTCAGCATCGGTATAAATGCTGTTAGGAAACTCCAGGAAGCTCTGCCCAGCGTGGCACTTGAGACAAAAGAGCTCAATGAAGTTGTCACTTGACCCGTGTGTGGCTCTGGGCAAGTCGCAGCCCTCAGCATTTGTACTGGTGCATGTGCTGGGGCTACTGAAAGGGCAGGATCCATGTCAGCAGGGCCTGGGCTGTAAAACACCCAAAAGACAGAGTTACTGTAACTTACATACAGTAAAAGATAGTCAAAGGGTATTAATTTTCCATTTAATGAACAATATACTTAACTCACTTGTAATTATGTTAGTCACTCTTTATTGTCCCCTACCAACAATTCCATTTGCTTTTGTTTAAGGGAATTCACCCAAGGTCAGACTGAAGCACCATTATACTCAAGTTTTTCAAACTATTTACTTCTGACCCTCTGATAATAGAGTTCAGAGCCAATTATTATATCTTAAATATTGTTAATTGTGGAAGACTCATCCCTTTACCTACAAAACATGAAGGAAAGCACAGCTTGGTTGAGCTTCCTGAAACATATGCTTGCAGTTTACTCTGAGGTGATCCATGAACGTGTTGCTGTAACAAGACCAATACCTGATGTTCTCTCTTCAGTCCTGGCCACTAAATAACATCATTTAACTGCAGATCCATATATATAAAAGAAACACAGCAGTGGGATGAGATGCTCACAGTGGTGATGTCCAGTGTTATTATTACAATGAACTAGTGTGAAAACTGCAGCTTTATTTGTTCTACTTGATACTTCAGGGAAAAAAAGAGACAGGATAGGCCTAAATGTCAGAGGCAGGATTTTAACAATCATAGAATCAGAATGGTAGGGGTTGGAAGGGACCTTTAGAGATCATCTAGTCCAACCTCCCTGCAGAAGCAGGTTCCACCTAGATCAGATGATGCATTCCAGTGTGACCTCATCTAGGTAGATATTGTCTGGAATGGAATGGAATGGAATGGAATGGAATGGAATGGAATGGAATGGAAAACCCACTTGACAGTTCCCTTCTGCATTTCTGGTGTATGTTAAGACAGCCATTGCCCTTTGTTGAGGATGGTGGCCTAAACCTGTCAGTGCCAGTCTGCACCCCAAGCCAGTGCCTCACCTCACTGTGCTGGCATATGAGTCACAGAGAGAGAGAGGAGGTTTCTTTGCAGAAATCAGACAGAGAACATGATGAGGCCTGAATGCCAATCTCATCTAAGCCTCGAAAACTCCGTGTTTCAAAACCTAAAAGAAATAAAAACTCAATTTCACAGTGTTTTACTGAGCTAGTAGACTTCTAAGCATCTTCACTGCACTTCCAGCCATAAGCAAAGCAATCCTTACCCTTCTTCCAACCTGGCCACGCTCACAATTCACAGCAGGTGAAGAGACTGGCAGGGGGAGAGGGGGCAAAGAAAGTTGTTGTGTTTTGATATCCCAATAGGTAAACAATATGTGGGGGAATTATGTGCTTTTACTCCTAGGATGTGTGAGACTGTTGAAGTAACATGTTTCATTCTTTCGTTGTTTTGTTTTGAACAGAGAGGCCTATAAAAGACTCTTATCTCACCTCGCAGAGGCTGGACAAAATGAGATACAGAAGCTGGAGAATGAGACAGATTAGCAGTGTGCTGGTGTCTGATCATTTCCTCTGGAATGTTCTGCCACTGTCAATACGTAAAACAACAGCCAGGTTGTTCCTGTTCACGATGGCAATACATTTTATTAGTTTTGGGGGGGGGGGGGGGTTCCCTCCCCCTGAAGTTATGCATTTAATAATTGCTGTGGTATGGGAGCATTGTCAAGTGTCTGAAGAGGAACTCTCAATATGCTGGTGAGTGCTGATGGAGACAGCAAACACATGACACGATCCAATGTCTGTGAGCAGAGGCTGTTACTGCCACACACGAAGCAGGGCAGCAAAGAACCAAAGCCGTTCCACAACTCAATTCCCACCAGAACTGACACTGTACTTCTGAGCACCTTACTTGGTATGTTCTTAAGGAAATCATAACTTTGCCATTCTTAATTTATTTGGTAGAATGAGAGAAGTCTGTGACCTCTAGGTTTTAAGCTGTGTAGAATGTGTGTGTGTGTGTGTCAGTATGAGAGGGATCGTTTGTGAAGTGAGAGCTTGTGTGCTTGTACAAAATGCACATGCAGCTGGCTTAACCTGTATTGAAACATTAAAGTCTTTCAGATTCCAGTGTAAAATCTCTTTCTCTTGGCGTTGGGGAATAACATGAGAAAAGGTAGGTTCAGATTTTTCTTCTCCTCTTCGTTTGCAGAACTGTTTCCTTCAGATTAACCCATAACTTACAGTGGTCCTACAACCTTGTTATTAGTCACAGCACTGTTAATTAGCCATTGAACTCTTGTGTGTAAATGGTGTGAGGGGGAAAAAAAAGGCAGGACAGACTTCAAAGAAAATATTTGGGGCATGTATTCCACTTGATCACAAGCTACTGATTATTTCTGTGTTGCCTGCAAAGCTGGGTCTTTCAGATAATTTGCTGTGTTACAGATGATCTTCAGGTCTAGCTCAGGAACTTTTTTTTCTGCTTTGGGGTTTTATTTTTCCCTGAAGCTCTCAGGAAAGTTCCATTAATTCCTGTGCCATCCACACTTTCCACTGCCCTCAACTGATCTGTATTTCTGCAGCTGCTTAGTGGACTTTAGGAGTGGTAAGTTTGCCCCTAAACACGGTTGGACAGGCTGCTTACTTTGAAGTTCCTCACACTTTTAATGGGAAGCTGTCTAACAGTTCCACCAAAATCCCTAACATCTTGTTCAGAGCAGCTCCTCTTTCGTTACACTAATCTTATCAAGTTGAACTAGCTGATCAGCAGCCTGAATCAGCTGCCCTTCCTTCAGATAATGCACTAACTAAAAGCCTCTTTAGGCTACTTACACGGTGCAGAACATGCAGGTTCTTTTCATCACGGGAGTGACTTACTGAACTTGCATTGTAGCTTCTTGTAAGCTTCTGTACCCGAGAGGAGTTTTATTCATCTCAGGAGGACTGTTGCTTCTTAAAAGGAGGGGGGGGGGGGGGGGGGGGGGG
>WBNH01001759.1:46161-74537 GCA_013401255.1 Urocolius indicus | reverse complement strand
GGGGGGGGGGGGGGTTGAGGAATAAATATGAAAAGCTCTCCAAGAGAGTTTAATAGAGATGTCACTGAAATGTGAGTCCTACCACACAGGAGAGTGCACAACGCTCGTCTGACTGTAGCATCACCTCCTGAAAGTAAAACCTTTAAAGGACAGAAGAGATCTTCTAACAGAACACTTAATGATGTGTTTAGGAGGTTGTCAAAGGCATACTTAATAACATCTGTAGTGGTTGGAAGCTTCTGAAAAAGCAAGAGGGCTTTATGTAAACGTGGTAACAGCTCCTGGTGCACAAGAAGCTAATTTAAACAGTTTGGAAGTCATCATTCTTCTCTGTCTCAAGTTAATGTGGACACAAAGAATGTGTCTTGCATCGGATCCATCGGCCACTGCCAAGTGGGCAATCTGGTTTGGGCTAATTATTTGGTGTGGAGGTTTGCAGATGACAGAGACTGACAGCTCTGTCAGTGGTAATGAAATGAAGGCTTGCTGAGTGCTGGTGTGTGCAACCAACACAACAGTCCAAAGCCAGCCAGGAGAAAAAGAAGAAAATGCTGATTTTCAGTACAATATAGAAAAAGTGAAGGCTGAAACCCACTGTGAACTGCAAGAAATGATGTATTATGTCATACCAGATGCTGTCTGTACAAAGGCCACTTCAGATATGGAAGATGATTTGAATTAAACCCTTCCATATTATGTACCGTATGAACAGTTTGGTTTACAAACTGCACAAAGGTTCAGCTGCCTGGAGGACTGATCAAGCTCAAGAGCAGGAGATCCTGTGAAGCTTTTACACTGGTTGCTGACAGTCAGCTGCAGGTAGATGCAAAGCCTGCCTCTTCACTTAATGCTGCTATAGAAGGTGATGCTGCCCATCAGGTTGTTGCCTCAGAGAAGCGTTCAGCACTGACAGAGGGCTCAAAGGCAAAACCACTCTTGGGTGCAAGGTGGTATGTGGGAGGCTGCATTGATCCAAGTCAGAGGAGATGTGCCAAAGCCATGCCGCAGGTGCATGTGTTGACTGTACTAAGGGCTGACCACTGCAGACACCTTTGTTTTGCCCTGGTTTTGGTCTGAAGCATCACATAACCTAACAGCCTGGCTTTGTTTTTTGTAGGATCCTCCTTTGGCCTGTAGTTTCGTGGCCATAGGGCTACATTGTACTTACTGGCTGGGAAAGGTCTCTCCTACACTATGTTGTTTAAAAATCACATTGCTTGCAAAGATGGACATTTGCTGCAGTCGTAACACAGAATCAGAGGATCCTTAGAACTGCTTCAGCTGGAAGAGCCCTTGAAGCTCATGGAGTGCAGCCTCTGTCCCAGCTCTGTCAACCACCCAACCATTTCCCTCAGTGTAACATCCACCCAGCTCTGAAAGCCCTCCAGCACCTCCATGTCCTTCTTGTAGAGAGAGGCCCAAAACTGGACACATCTGTGATTGAGGGTGAAGAGATCCTGAAGGTAAAATGGCAGCTAGAGCACCCACTGAAATTCAGAGAAACTTGAACCTGGGCTTAGTTGTGCTCCCCTTCTGTATGATGCAACGTTGGTGGTATTGAGCCATTTTCCTTAATTACTCTAATTACGGGATCACAGTGTGTCAATGCAGTTTTAACAGAATGCTTAATTTCAGGAAGCTTTTTCATCCCCTACCCCCTGCTTCATGGTCTGCCCATTATCTCCTTTGCTTCAGAAACACTAATGCCCTTGACAGCCCTGTTTGAAGTACTGGAGCTGTGAGGCTCGTGAGCATTTGTCCAGGGGACTGTGCCAGGCTGTAACAGGCCTACTCTGCCCCCTTTTTTAGAGAGCTGAAGAGAATCTTGTTTCATGTTTATGCTTTCCCTCTTCCAGAATTGAGGATACTGATCACCTCTGCCCTGTTATCATCCTTGTGATACGAAACAGATGTCCAGTGCCTCAGGAGCACCGTCAGGGAGAGGGAAGCCTGGTTTATCTTTCCTTTAGTAACCTTAAAATGATAACTGAAAATAAGACACCTCCTGTTCCAAATTCACATGCATTAGTCCTGCAAAGCTGTCCATCTATTTTATAAGCATTCCCCATTTGTTATTGTTATTAAAGAGCAGGAAAGTGATAATTTAAATTACTCCTTGCTTTCATTTTCAATGACAAGGAAAAAAAAAGGAGAAGGGGGGCACTTGTTTCAATAAAAGAGCTTCTGAAATAGAAATTCTGCCTTTTATGCTGGAACAGAGCAGCAGACCTATGGAAAGAATAAGGTTCTGCATTGCTGTTGTAATTGCTCAGGAGCTGCCAATAGCATCCACCCCTTATAAAGTCATTTAAGGGGCTCTGATAACTCCTCACCTAAATGCAATGTATTTCCCTCAGGAAACACAGAAGAGGTTTTTATTGAGCTCTGGGTTTTTTTACCTTCTGAAAATGATGGATGCATGGGTGCTTTCAGTTTAATCATATTTTATACTATTGAACTGTGACTTCAAACTCCAGTTCAGTGTCATCAGCCCATCTGTTTGTAATGCTTATCAAATCCTGCTGAAGAGCAACAAAAAAACTGAGGCAGTGTCAATATGTCTCAGCATAATTAAGCTTGTTTTATGATGAATGACTAAGAACATGGCTTTTGTCTACTTGGACAGCTTTAAAATGGTAAACCTTTTGGTAGACTTCATGTATGAAATGTGAAGGTAAGTACCAACCAACCACCCTAATGCTGAAAGTCATCGAATCATACAATGGGAGGGTTGGAAGGGACCTTTAGAGCTCATTTGGTCCAACCAAACCGGCTGTTCTCAGTGATGGCCAACGATAGGACAAGGGCCAAAGGGTATAAGCTGGAACATACAAGGTTCCAAAGAAACACAAGGAAGAATTTCTTCCCTTTTGAGTTGAGGGAGCACTGGCAGGGGCTGCCCAGATGGGCTGTGGAGTCTCCTCGGGGGACATTCCAACCCAGCTGGATGAGTTCCTGTGTGCCCTACTGTAGGTGCTGCTGCTCTGGCAGGGGGGTTGCACTGGATGAGCTTCCAAGGTCCCTTCCAACCCCTGAGATTCTGTGATTACAAATACAAGTTTGCCAAAATGACCTATCACAGAGTGGTAGGGTTGGAAGGGAACTTTAGAGATCATCCAGTCCAACCCCCCTGCAGAAGCAGGTTCACCTAGGTCAGGTCACACAGGAATGTGTCCAGGTGGGTCTTGAAGCCCTCCAAGGAAGGAGCCTCCACACCCTGCCTGGGCAGCCTGGGCCAGGGCTCCCTCACTGAAACACTGACAAGAGTTTTTCCTTATGTTTCAAAGGAACTCTTTGTGTTCCAGCTTCTTCCCATCACCCCTTGTCCTGTCATTAGACTTGTTATGAGCGCTGCTGGTGGCACAGCATTCACTCCCTCACACGAATTGAGGCTGTTCTTCAGTACTTCAGCATCACAACGCAGCCTAATCTACCCCCAGTGAAAGTTCACATTTCAGGCATTTTACCTGTGGCGTGGGTGTGAAACCAAAGCTCTATATAACAGTTTCTATTGGAAAAACATTCTTTATCTATCTGGACACTTTTTTCCCCCTTTTAAAATGTGTCAGGGAGTGGAAGCAGAGAAAAAAGCCCATTTGGCAAAAATAAAACTGTATGAGCCTTTTAGATATACATATATATATTTATATGTGCTAAACTTCCTGCAAAGCCCTCCTCCCCTCCAAGCTCTGCCTGCAGATGAAGCGTTTGAACCTTGCCCTCTTAATTTATTCCACATTCTAATTGCCAATAAGCAGATGCCGCCTCTTCGCGCTCGTTGCCACATTGTTCCACGTCCTGCCTGTCTTGTTTCTGCATGTGTGAATATCCCATTATCTCTCTCTCCATGATTCTGCAACTGATGTACTGGCTGTCTGTACAGGTTTTGGGGAGGGTAACCAAGGAAAAGCAAAACTTTTAATAGGAAAAGAGTCAGAGAAGTTTGGTTTCTCCTGAGAGTGTCGGGGACTTTCCCTGAAAGCTGCTACATTAAGAAGAAATCATAAGGCACAACTGGAAATGCAAGGATGACAGCACAAAAACTTCCACTTAAACATAAGGAAAAACTTACTTTCTTCTTTTTTTTTCCTTCTTTGCCCTGGCCCAGGCTGCCCAGGGAGGGTGTGAAGGCTCCTTCTCTGGAGGTTTCCAAATATACCTGGACACGTTCCTGTGGGACCTGAGCTAGGTGGGACCTGCTTCTGCAGGGGGTTTAAACTGGATGAACTCTGAAGGTCCCTCTCAACCCTTGCCACTCAGTGATTCTACAGAACCAGTTGCACACAGGCAGTTTTGCTGCATGTAAGTATTTCTTTGTTCAGCACAAGGGGTCAAATGCTCAAGAATCACAGAATGGTAGGGTTGGAAGAGACCTTTAGAGATCATCTAGTCCAACCCCCCTGCAGAAGCAGGTTCACCTAGATCAGGTCACACAGGAACGTGTCCAGGTGGGTCTTGAAGACCTCCAAGGAAGGAGCCTNGGCAGAGCAGAGGGGGAGCAGAACCTCCCTTGACCTGCTGCCCACACTCTTCTTGATGCATCCCAGGCTGCCATTGGCCTTCTTGGCCACGAGGGCACATTGCTGGCTCATGTTTAGCTTATTATCCATCAGGAGAGACCAAAGGGGCAGCAGAGGCTGCTGGTGCTGCTGCTTCTGGGAACTGCATCTGTTTTGGATCAAAAGCACACAGCAGCTGATGGTATTTGTGTCTATTTTTAGCTAAGAAGGGATGATAACACATCTTGGGAGTCAGAGTGTGCTATATAAAGGCTGAAATGTTACTCTTTATGGATACAGTCCCAAAAAAGAAGTAGATCACAGGAAGGGCATAAAAGAGCAAAAGCTCTTCAGTGCAGCTCTCAAGACTTTGTGGCCCCAAATCCTACTTAGAAAATAGCTTTCATCTGCTAATGTAAGGGGTTTGGGGCACAGAACTGCCCTGGTTTCCCACTTGGGACAGTAACTGCTGCTGCATTATTCACTTGGCAGGATCCCTCCTTCCCACCTTGGGAACCTGAGTGATCTGTGGTTGTGGCTGCTCTCAACACAGCCATCGAGCTGGGAGTTATTCCTGCCAGGGACAGCTTTAAGGCTGTGTGCTCAGCTGCATTTCAGAGGTATGTACCTGAACTGGCTGGGCAGGCACAAAGCTTGGCTTCTAAGGTTTAGCTTTACCAAAAGTGGTTCAAAGCTTAGAAGAGCAGAGGAGGGAGCTGGAGCTCACACACAGGGACCTGCAGCTGGTGTAGTTTCAGAAGCCAGGGACACTAAATGGAAAAATGGCAGAGCAAGGACGTGCCCATCCAGAAGCTTCAGCCCCCAGGGCAGCCCGTGCTGGCAGGTGAGCCCAGCCTTGCTCTCCCTCACCTCTTCCTCCCTCGCAGGAACCCCCTCAGCCAAAGCAGAGCTGCTCCTGGCACAGTGTGCTGCCAGCACTCTTTTCTTACCTGGCCATAAATCACTGCTATTTGCTCACCTGGCAAGTGCTATGTGGCCTTTCCTGGCTTCAGGTGCAGCAAAACACCCCCATGTGTCCTGTAGGTCCTGCAACAAAAGCACAAAGACCCAGATAGGAACGTGTAGCACGGAAACTTCAGGGCTAAGAGGAGGAAAGGTTTCTCCTGACGATGAAGAGCCAGAGCAGAACCCTGACACTAACAGGAGCATATGTGTTGTCCCAAGGCTCTGTGCCTGTGGTACCCTTTCCTAATCTAATGCAACTGCACAGCTGTTTAAAACTGCTGTTCAGCAGCACAGACAATGGGTGATGGTAACCAGAACAGTAACAGCATCTAAAAGGCAGAACAAACATGATAAATAACTTTCTTTGTCTTTCAGTCCTTGAACCAAGAGGCACACGCTGCTTTCTTTGCAAGAGGGAGCTGCCCCCTCTGCTTCTCGAGCCCAGGCCTCTGCTGCTGCTCAATTCTCAGCTCCATCCGTGGTAATCCCTCTCCTTCCTCTCCACAAGGAGCACTTCACGAGTTATTTCACAGCTCCAGTCTGTGGTAAGCTGTGAGGCTGAGGAAGAGAAGCCTCAAAGCTACTTTGGGACATACACAGTGCACTTTGCATTTCTATCTGGAGGCTCACTGGGCTTTACAGAGGCTGAGGAATGAATTCTCCCACTACCTGCAAAATAGGAACTGTCAGTTCTGCACCCAGAGGGAAAGCCCATCACTCCCTGGAACCTCCAGGATGAGGCTCAAAGCCCCAGGGATCTCTGTGCACACATTGTGATGATTTTAGCCACCCTCCTCTTGAAAGTGAGACGTGTAATGTGTTTGTGCCCCTGCAAGTCGTGCAGGAGTTATAACTTCAAATGCTTTCCAGGCTTGGGCCTTGCACGCTGATTGCCAGGACATCAAAGCACAGCCTATACAGCACCCAGATCCTTAGGGGGAGGTAGTGCCTGGACACAAGCTGACCCTGTGTGAGGAGGGAGACCCTCCTGGCACACACCAAAAGCTGCAGCTCTGTGCTCTGCAACCAGGCTGAGAAGCTCTGCACAAAACTTTCCAAGCTGAACGTGAAAAGGAAAGGTGTTACTTGGTGAGTACAACTGCCCAGAAAGGGTGATGAAGTTCCCCACCCTGCTTCACTTCACCAGACCCTTAAAGGTGAAAAGATGCATTTGATTTGCAAACGTTGCTCCCTGGACAAAGTCAAACCTGTTCCTGTCCAGAAAGCCCAGGCAGCTGCTGCAGCACCCTCTGCACGTGGCATCTGCAGGAGCACCAGAAGGAAGGTCACAGGCCTGCTCAGACAGCACTGGGGGCAGGGAACAGATCAGCAGGTAAAGCAGAGAAGTGCATTAAGTACCCATAAATCATAGAGAAAGATTTAATTACATGCTTGGGTGATATTTACAAACATTGAAGCCCGTTATTGTTAGATATGTAAATAGAACACAGGGATAGGAGACGGGGTGGGGGGGCTGCAGTAGCCAAGCAAAGCTAAAACGGAACAGGTTAAGTTATTGGTTGTGAGCTGGCATGTGCCTGCAGCAGGGAACAGAGACACACTAGAGCAACTGAGGGGGTAAATAAATAAATATTGACATTGTTCTCCAGCTGTTTAGCCTCAGGAGAGCAGCGATTTGTGGGACCATATGTCGGACAAAATGAGGCTGCTCATTGATAACTGGAAATGTGCTGACCCCTTGCAAACTGCACATGAACGATATTCAGTAAATGGCACATTTTAATTAGCGAGTAAAGAGGCCGTTCCCCACCGTTAGAAGCCTGCAGCTGTCAGGAGGAAATGATCATACGACACAAGGTAACATTTATTTGATGGTAGACCTTGGTAAATGACACCCCAAAGGATCTGTAGGGTCTCAGACAAACCACAGTCAGTTCCGACTTGGCTTGAACCCATGAGGTGTCTTCTCGTTGCCACACATTTTTACCTGTTCCTCATCTACTACAGGGCTTGTCTGGGGGTTGTTTGTTTTTGTTCTCATCTGCTTTGCAGTACGTAAATCTCCGAGGAAGTGTTGTTAAAGGAGAAGCTGTAAACGACGCCGTTTGGATTTGGAAGTCAGTGCATTCCTCATTCCTTTTGCCAAAGGTAGAGTTGCAATAATTACCACAGCACTGTATCACCTTCGTCACCATCAACACGGCTTTGCAAGTGCCACTGGTGAACAACTGAACGTGCAGACTCCAAAGGAGAGAATTCACCATGGCTTTACAAACCAAGCTGCAGAAGGAAACCGAGCAGAGACAGGGAGTGAAGTGGTCAGCAGCAGCAACGCCAAACGCCCTCACGTAGATGCTTCAGCAGCTGAGGCACGGGGCAAGAAACTGCAGCTGGTTCTGTAGCTTCCTTCCTGCCCACTGTGATGCAACTTTAAGACAAACGTGTGAAGGTAAAGCAGCAGCCTGTGTGGATTGATTTCTTCTCACTGATCCAGAAAAACCCTTCTGTACACAGGGTTTCAGTTCTTTGGCCCCACTCTGCTTCTGACTTTAGGAAGTGCCCGTTGCTTGCCTCACATCGTGCCCATCCTGTGGTGAGGCACTTGCAGAGTCTGAAGGTTGGGGCAGGTGAAATAAGGAGCTGGGAGAAAGCATGCTGCTATCCCATTGGAAGCAAAGGGGAGAGTAGGCCCATAGAACACCTCTTCCTTCCCTTCCTTGCTAACATCCAGCACCTGCAGGTCAAAGCATACAAAGCAGTTCAGGGACGACAGAAGGAAGCTGAAACAAATTTGCTGGCACACACAAACACCACATACATGTACTGTTAATCCCAACAGAAAGGTCGTTTCAGATCATTTGTAGGTTGTATTGATGGGTTTGGTGAGCTATTGCTGTCCTCATCACCCAAATCTTAGGCTACCTCAGGCACTGGGCAGCAGACAGTGACCCTGGGTCACAGAATCTCAAAGGCTGGAAGGGACCTCGAAAGCTCATCCAGTGCAACCCCCCTGCCAGAGCAGCACCACCTAGAGTAGGGCACACAGGAACTCGTCCAGGTGAATTTGAATGTCTCCAGAGAGAGAGATTCCACAACCCATCTGGGCAGCCCCTGCCAGTGCTCCCTCACCTCAACAGGGAAGAAATTCTTCCTTGTATGTAGACTGGGTTCTCTGCACAGGAGTGCCACAGCTACCACCGAGCATGGATCCCTTGTCAGCTTGGTGTGGGATACAGGCAGCAAGGGAGCCCTCTGGAAGTTGGTACAACCAAAGGAATTAACAACTTACTCAATGAAGATAAAGATAAATGGGAAAAGTGGATTCTTCTGCTTCCAAATACGAAAGCAACCTCAAATGTGCTGAATTGGAAGAGCAAAGGGCTGGCTTTGCTGGTTAAAGCCAGGCACCCTGCCAGCAAGCTGAGCAGGGGCAGCACACAGCTCTGCCAAAACACTCATTATACTTTGTTCCTCTTTAAAGGCAGGGACTGTCTTGGGCAGGCTGCCAGTTCATGACCAGTTTGGGGATGTGGACAAACGTCCATTTAAGAAAGCAAGATCCCAGGATCATTTGCACTTGTCAGAATTGAAACCCGGGTGCAATACTGCAGAGAATACCTGCTGATTACAAATGAGCATGTAGGTGGAGGACAGCCACCACCTTGATACTGTCCCATTCCTCCATCTGAAGCACTGAATGGCAGCTGCTCCTGCCCAAGCCAGTCTGAATGACCTTTTTTCCCCAACAATAATGGTTGGATATGATATCCAATGACTTTGCAAAGCACAATTGCCCTATGGCCAGAACATGCTTTTAACTGCTTCTCTTTCACAGAATCACGGGGGTTGGAAGGGACCTCTCTAAAGATCAACTAAATCCAACCCCCCTGCTCAAGCAGGTCTGCCTAGATCATCTTGCATGATCTGTTCTTTACAAACCCATGCTAATACGTTTGTTAACTTAGTGCTGTGTGCTAATTCATGCTATAAGACCAGCAGCTTGATAGCCAATACGTTCCTTTCTTATGCTGAGTCTTAATTTGTAGTGTAGTGGGACAGGTTGGATGTGAAATCTTAAAATCCCCAAAGCTGGAAACGAATGACAATGTTGTTTATCAGTAAAAGTGCAGAAACTGAGATGTAAACACGATTTTTTTCTGTGTGTAACTGCCCAGCTGGTCACAAAGTGATGGCTGTGATGCAGATTTACTTCACTCGGAAACATGCAGAAAGAGAAGAATTCCTGACTCCTGTAGGGGAGGTATCTGTGAGCCATGGATCTGCAGGCAAGCTGCTCTTAGGCAAGGTGAGTGAGCAGAAGAGTTTATTGGACAACCTATTGCGTGCAGCAGAGATCAAAACAACTCATATTCAAGCTTTGAAGCAGTAAGTGCTAGAGCAGGTTGCAGGCTGACTGAACTTTGTCAAAGAAGGACTCGTTAAGTCTGGCTGCTCTTCAGAAAGGCAACTTGGAGAGGAAAAAAACAACATCCCACAACCCAGGCTGAAAAAAAAGTTAGTCTGTGTCCCATCATCCATTTCTGCAACCCTTTAGCTTTTCACAGAAGCTCAAGGGCTGGAAGGGACCTCGAAAGCTCATCCAGTGCAACCCCCCTGCCAGAGCAGCACCACCTAGAGTAGGGCACACAGGAACTCATCCAGCTGGGTTGGAATGTCTCCAGAGAAGGAGCCTCCACAGCCCATCTGGGCAGCCCCTGCCAGTGCTCCCTCACCTCAACAGGGGAGAAGTTTTCCCCTGTGTTTCTTTGGAACCTCTTCTGTTCCAGCTTGTCCCTGTTGCCCCTTGTCCTATCATTGGTGATCACTGAGCACAGCCTGGCTCCATCCTCCTGATATCCACCCATTATGGATTTGTAAACATGAATGAGGTCACCCCTCAGTCTCCTCTTTTCAATTTGATGTGTAACCTGAGAATTCATGCCCATTATTGCACCCAAACCTTGCCAAAGGAGAGACTCCTCAACCCTGTTTTGACTAAAATATCTTAGAACAATCCCATCTATCGAGCCATCTGGGAACATCTTTAACAGCCACAACATTTCCTTTATTTTCCTTTATGCAGGTTCAGTGGCTGCAAAAGAAATGTCCTGAATCTCTCTTACTTCACTTGCCTTTTCCTTTTTGAATAACCTCTGTGCAAAACATCCCCTTGTGAAATTAGTAGGCAAGGCTTTAAAAGCAGCCTAAATCACTCACCTGGATACACGCCAAAGGCTCGTTTGTCCAAATGGAATAGCCGCCAACTAAATATATCCTGCCGTTGTGGACGGCCACTCCAGACTCGTTCTGACCTAAAGCAAGAAAGGGAATAGAAACCACTTTCAGTGTTCAATTAACCCCTTTAACACCAAACCCTGGAGTTCTGTAACGGGATGCAAATGCAGCTGGCAGTACCCTGAGTGTTTCACAGTTCACAGCACGCGGGAGTGAAAGGTGAAGAGTGAGGGCTGTTCCTTGCTCTCTGCAGGAGTCCCTGATGTTCCGTGTCCAGAGAGATACTGAGGCTGTGCAGGGGAGAATCTACTGTCTCTTCCATGATACAGGGGTTGGTACATGTGTGTTTCATGGGTTATAGGTGAGCTCCCAACTGCTGCTCAGCCACTCTCACATAAGCATCCAAACCGGCTGCGAGCACCGAATGCCCCTCACATCCCACACACACCTGTTCAGCCCCTGCTTCCTCGAGCTTACAGGGATGGTGACAACTGGGAAAGCTGCTGTGCGAGCTCATCCCCATAGCAACAGTCTCCTGAACAAGCCTGGGAGTCTTGAAGGATAAATACAGCCTTAAAAAAAACACCAAAACTCTGTTCTATACAGTGCAACAGGTAGAATCACAGACTCACAGTCACTGCCAGCTGCAGGGATGCAAAGAAAGGCTTAGATGGCCTAACTGGAAGGGGCTGCCCAGATGGGATGTGGAGTCTCAAACCCAGCTGGATGAGTTCCTGTGTGCCCTACTCTAGGTGGTCCTGCACTGGCAGGGGGGTTGACCTGGATGAGCTTTCCAGGTCCCTTCCAACCCTTGAGATTCTGTGATTAAGGTGCAGGCTGCAGAAACAACCCACCAGGCCGTATCTGAGGAGAGGGTGTTACAGCATTCAGTGGTATAGGGTCAGCTCCAAGGAGGAAGGTGCCCACAGTGCCAGCCCCTTTTGCAGCTGCAAATCAGATGATGTACTTCTCAAAGGTTCTCAATTCCTCCGGGTAAGAAAATAAAATAACGAGCTGGAGGGCAAAAGGGATGTGAAAAACTAGTCCTGTTTGTTATTGTGTAACTCCCTTCTAATCTGGGCCTCTCTTCTCAACATCCATTAACTACTCTGATGACTTTGGGAATTAAACCTGGCAAAGAAAAAGAAGAAGGGCTATTTCAAATACATCAGCAGCAAAAGGAATATTAGGGAGAATGTGAACCCACTGATGAACAACCCCAAGCACCAGGACAGGCTGGGGATTGACCTGCTGGAGAGCAGCTCTGCAGAGACAGACCTGGGAGTGCTGGTTGATAATAAACTGACATGAGCCAGCAATGTGCCCTCGTGGCCAAGAAGGCCAATGGCAGCCTGGGATGCAGCAAGAAGAGTGTGGGCAGCAGCTCAAGGGAGGTTCTGTTCCCCATCTACCCTGCCCTAATGAGGCCTCATCTGGAGTCCTGTGTCCAGTTCTGGGCTCCTCAGCTCAAGAGGGACAGGGAGCTGCTGGAGAGAGGCCAGCACAGGGCCACCAAGGTGATCAGGGGACTGGAGCATCTTTCATATGAGGAAAGGCTGCGGGAACTGGGGCTGTTTAGTCTGGAGAAGAGGAGACTGAGGGGGGACCTCATTAATACTGACAAGTATTTAAAAGATGTATGTCAAGAGAATAGGGCAGCCCTTTTTCCATAGGGTTCAGGGATAGGACAAGGGGTAATGGACAAAGGCCAGAACACAGAATTTACACTTGAGGAAAAACTTCCTTCCTGTGAGGGTGAGGGAGCCCTGGCCCAGGCTGCCCAGGGAGGGTGTGGAGGCTCCTTCCTTGGAGATCTTCAAGATTCACTTGGACATGTTCCTGTGTGACCTGATCTAGGTGGGACCTGCTTCAGCAGGGGGGTTGGACCAGATGATCTCTAGAGGTCCCTTCCAATTCCTACCATTCTGTGAATGTGTGAAAGTTATGGAGTTCCTCAGTCTAAAGACATCTAGTGGGAAAAGACCTAAGAGTAGCAGGTTTCCCCTTTGGTGTGCACAGCTCACCTGTCAGCATGTTGAAGCTGCAACGTGTCCACTGGTCATTGTCTATGCTGTAGGAGTCTATGTGCCGAACCAGGATCCGGTCGTTGTTGTAGTCGAGGTCGTTCCCTCCTAACACATAAAGCTTTCTCTGGACAGCAGCCATGGAGTGATACACTCTCCTCTGCAACATCGGGCTTCGGCTCAGCCACTTATTCTAGGAAGAGAGAGACTTGTGTCAGCACTGCTCAAAGACACACCTCTGTCAGTAGCAGAACAACAGTGGCGTGTTACCGCTCTAGTCCTGACCTTCCTCCAGCAATCACAAGTGTCTACACGCGTGTGGTTCCTATGATAAACGTGTGTGTTGGCTCTCACACTGACACTGGGCTTCCAACACGTGGTTTGCAGTTCTCACGTTTCAGTTCTTTAACTTAATGGTTCTTCTTGCTCTGTGTGTTTTCTGTTTGGCTCATCACGTTTCAAAGGTTTTCTCCTTCTAAGTCAAGTAACAAATCCTCCTTAAGCAAAGGACGTTAGATGTCTGCTTTGTATACAGGGCTAAAATGATCCGTAGCGACTAGCTCGGTCACCAGAGAAGAGAGATTGTTCTACCTTCTGCTATTCGGGAGCTTATTTGATCTTATCCTGGGGGAATGAAGCAACAGAGAAAAAAATAATTTCCTAGGGAATCTTCTCAAAATGATTCACTGGTTTTGGTTTAATGCCAACCCTTTCTTTGTGGGCACTCCACAAAGCAGTGTCCTTTTTTTTTCGCACGTGTCTCTTCCTGGCTAACGGGACTGAAGGATCCTCCCTGTGCAGGCAGGAGGACAAGGGAGAAGAGGGATTAAAGCACAGTATTTAAAGCCTAAGGAAACAATTGCTCCTGCTAGGCTTACCCAACCGAACAACCCAACCAGATTAACGTGTTTAAGTGGAGGAAGTTAAAACGTGTGAGGAAATTCTTTGGGTTAGGCCTGGGATACCGCCACTTCGTCACCTCAGCCATGCACAGCTATACATTTCAATGTGTAATAGCTGAATATTAGGCAGTAATGTTTGCATTAGTAGTCCGGTCTCTTAACGCCAGGCTATAGACACCATCTGCTTTGCAAAGCCTGCCTTGCATCCCCTGATTATATCTTTAGCTTCCCTCCTCTGCTGTGCCTGCCAGGTGAGCCGCAAAAGCACTGCAAAGGCAGAGAAACAGAGGAGGCCTGGTGGGGTCATTTCTAATAAAAGGCGGCGTGTGAATACTAATGAGTGGTGGGGAAGCAGAGGTCACCCCAGCCTGCTTGTTGGCAGGTAGCTGTGTGCTCCGTGGCAGATGGCAGGCATTATCGACTCGCCACAAAGGCCGAGAGCCGAGCCGAGCGCCGGGGCTCGGTGATAGAGTTATTGAGATTCCGGGCGAGATGCAAGCAGATGTGATGGTTTCCAGTACCCAGCGTAAACAATATGCCAGCAGAATGTTTAAAGAGAGCTTGTGTGTACAAACACGGAGAGGACCTCGTTCGAAGGAGGCGAGCGAGCAGTTCCTCTGTAACTCTTGAGGCGCCAGGCTGGGTTCCGCTGAGGGAGCCCTGTCACCCGTGCTCTGGGGTGCAGCTGCCACCTGAGCAAGCAAAGAGGCAAAGCAGGAGGTATCCCACAGAAACACTGTCCCACTCATAAGCAAAGCGATGTTGCTGCCTGGAGTTGTTATCTGGATGGGCTAAAGCCAGTCGCATGAGGCCTCAGTGGGCAACACCAACCCCAGGCAATGCTACAGGCTTGGGGCAGAGGGGCTGGGGTTATTAATCAACACTGGCTGAACATGAGTCAGCAGCGTGCCCAGGTGGCCAAGAAGGTCAAGGGCATCCTGGCCTGGATCAGAAATAGTGTGGCCAGCATGGCCAAGGGAGTTATTGTGCCCTGTTCTCGGCACTGGGGAGGCTGCACCTCGAGTGTTGTGTCGAGTTCTGAGCCCCTCACTACAAGAAGGACATTGAGGTGCTGGAGCATATCCAGAGATGGGCAACTAAGTTGGTGAAGGGTCTGGAGCACAAGTGTGATGAGAAGTGGCTGAGGGAGCTGTGGATGTTTAGCTTGGAGGAGAGGAGGCTGAGAGGAGACATGAGCACTCTCTACGTCTACCTGAAAGCGAGTTGTAGTGAGGTGAGGGTTGACACCGTCTCTCCAGTGACGAATTATAGGACAGGAGGAAATGATTTAAAGTTGCACCAGGGGAGGTTTAGATTAGACATCAGGAAGAACTTTTTCACCCAGAGGGTTGTGAAGCATTGGAAGGGGCTGCCCAGGGACCCGGTGGAGTCACCATCCCTGGAGATGTTCAGCAGACACACAGATGTGGTGCTGAGGGACATGGTTTAGTTTAGTGATGGGCCTGGTAGAGTGAGGTGAGGGGTTGGACGTGATGATCTCAGAGTTCTTTCTCAACTCTAATGATTCTGTGATTCTGTGGTATTTGGATTTAGGACAGAATCAGCATTTGTACAATA
Source organism: Urocolius indicus (assembly GCA_013401255.1). Taxonomy (NCBI): domain Eukaryota; kingdom Metazoa; phylum Chordata; class Aves; order Coliiformes; family Coliidae; genus Urocolius; species Urocolius indicus. The sequence goes on along the minus strand of WBNH01001759.1, from coordinate 59,372 downwards.
GATGCATAGAACTGCACCTCAAGAAGAATGAGGCAGGTGTGTCGTTGCCTGCTTTCTGTTTGAGGACCTGTATGTGCTATGCTTTCACAAGTCAGTGGGAACCACACAAAAGTATCTCCTGGCACAATTTGGTTCCAAATACAGCAATCAAAGCCCTCTATCCTACAATCAGAAAAGTCAGTAGTCTTCCACGTGGGTGTAAATCAGGCTGTGCAATTCTGATTGCAAGGCTTAGGACTTTTAATTCCTAACACGAGCAAGAGGGCATAACCATGCCCTAACCCTCTGAAATGGTTACTGAGCCATGCTAACCTAATCAAAACACATACATAATGTATGAAATAATCCCTAAAAGATATTTTAGGTGCTTGGGTAATGAAACAATAGGCACCCTTGGAGTCAGCAGAGTAAGTCACAGCCAGGTAGTACAGTCCTGAAAGCATGCAGGAAACAAAAAAAAGCCCATCTATGCAATTCCAAGCAGAAATGCCAATGACAAGGAGCAGTTTTGTGACACCGACTTTGAGAATATGTAGCCCAGGGCTGCTGGGTTACAAAACAAGAATGAGCAAGTAAAATAAACACTGATAAATATGGAGGATTTCAAGCACATTTCTTTGTTTAATGTGAGATGTTTCCAACACCTATAGGCTTAAAGAACGTAACAAAAGGCCAAGGTCTCCATTACTCTGTTAAACTCACATCCCAGCACAAGGTGAATGTAAAACATCATAAATTGCAGCATTTCCAACTTTACAAAATCATTATACTTGGTAAGAGACCTGTTTGAAGCAAAACACATGAGAAAAACACACACACACACACAACACAGATGCTACTCACCTGCTTAGGATCATAGACCATGAGCCTGTTTTGGTACTGTGCGGTGTTTGTTACTCCTCCTATGAAAGAGTTTATACAGGTTACTTCCATTTCACATCAGCTAAACCAGGAGCAAGATCAGGTACAGCAAAATAACCAACTCTATGGTCCTTTTGCTGGCATAATTACATGCCATACCACCACTTATCCTTACACACTCCAAATCCTTTGTAAAGCTAATTCTGTGGGCGAAAAATGAGATTAAAATGGATCTGTTTAGAAATGGCTGCACAGCCAGCCATGATGAAGACACAAAGATAAACCCCATTCCCTGTTCCAAGGAGCCTGCAGTGTGTGAGTGTGAGGGAGGAGGAGATGTATGATTTGTATTATGGAGAGAACATCTCCTGGCTTAGACTTATGTTGGAAGGTTCCCTCACAGTGACCAGAAACAACACTACCATTTACTTTTCAATAATACTTACAAAGTAAGGTAAAAAGCACCTCAGAAAACCCTGGAATAGAGTCTGACTCAAGCAGATGCCTCAAATGAACTGTGTACCTCAACAAGAGCATGTATTTAATGTCCTATCGTCCTGATCTCTGTTGGTTTTAAATGGTAAATCCCTCTGAGTAAACTGGTGGAAGAATTCTTCAGTCTCAAGCCTGTCATCTTACCTGCACAAGCACATCCATGAGCGTGCTCAGGGCCTCCCAGGGACACGGTGTCCGTGCAGCACCGCCACAGGCCCCACACAATCACAGAATGGTAGGGTTGGAAGGGACCCATAGACATCATCCAGTCCAACCCCACTGCTCAAACAGGTCCCACCTAGATCAGGTCACGCAGGAACACGTCCAGGTGGGTTTTGTAAGTGTCCAGAGAAGGAGCCAAGATGATCAGGGGACTGGAGCATCTTCCTGATGAGGAAAGGCTGCGGGACCTGGGGCTGTTTAGTCTGGAGAAGAGGANGGGTTGGACTGGATGATCTCTAAAGGTCCCTTCCAACCCCTGCCATTCTATGATCCTGTGATTTGTGCAAGCACCAGCCACCACTAGGGTCCCTACATATAGACAGCAGCACAAGCTCCCAGCTCAGAGACATTCTCAGGCTAAGAGTCAGCCAAGATAAGAGTAAATCCTTCCAAAGTGCTTCCCCCCACGCTATGCCACACAGTGCCCATCGCAGCACCCATAAAGCAGACACACAAGAACACACCTTGGAAAGCGGTGACCATATCCCTTGCCTGATCTCACAACCTGTTATTTGTCTCTCCACTCTTGTGCAGCCTTCACAGTGTTAGTGGCCGTCAGCCACACGCACCATGTTTTATAAGGTGATTTTCTTCTACGTAGTTATTTTCCCTCCCAACGTGATGTTTTAAAAATGAGACATCAGATTAGTATTTTGAACAATAAAAATCATGGTTATTTCCATGATTACCTCCAGAACACTGAATGACAGGGGATGCAGCAGAAACACAATGCTGGGTCATGTCTTTCCATTCAGCAAGGACACCTTAATTTGAGGGGGGAAGATGCAGAGGAAGAAGAGAAAGAAGTGGGTTGTTTCCTTGTAAAAGAGTGAAATAAGCAAAATGATTTGCCTCTCTTCACAAAGAGCCCCTCGTACCAAGTACACAGCTAACATTTTTCTCCCCCTGCACTATTACTCATGTGTGGTGTTTTTATCATTACATTCCCTTCACATACCGCTCTTCACTTTTAGATTAATCTGCCAAAATGAGATGCTAAGGATTTGCATACAGATTTGACTACACAAAAATAGATCTGGAATTAATAACAGTCTCTATATGTTTTAATTTCTTCTAGACTGGAGTACCCTTGCCTCCAGCAGTATTCTTGGCTTTGAAAGTCATCAAGCTGATTTGTCTGCTCTTAGGTTATGATGCCACATGCTGCTACACTGTCCCCTGCAATCAAAGTGCTCGCAGAGATAGATTCCATGCCTTCCCCTAACAAGTATATTTTATAGATTGGCAGTTTTGATCTCCCCTCCCCAGGGGGATAATCTGCATCTTAACAGGTTTCTATAGATACATCTGTCATTAAATATGCCATCTTATATCTGCATCAATTTTCAAACTCGAGTTCCTCCTAACTTTGAAGTGCTATAGCAAAAGTTTAGGGTTTTTTTTTTTTCTGCCAAAATTCAAATTTAACAAGTCTGCAATGTCCTCTTGAACTATTTCTTTTAAATACTCCAGGCAGCTGGGAAAGGGTGAAAGAGGAGCAATATGTCTCTTACAAAATAGGAAAAGGAGAGAAAAAAAAAAAACCCAAGAGTTTAAATGACACTAAAAATAACAACATGCTTTCTCAGGGGAAAAAAAAAACCAACTTATAAAGAGAGATTTTTGAGACCATTTCTTAAACTCCTCTGCAGAAAGAAGGGGAAAGGCAGGCAGGCATCGTAACAACACTTGAGAAGAAGCATTTAAACACACACACACACACACACACCATGCTATTACATTTGATGTCCAGCAATAGCAGGTAACGTGGGAGTAACCATTCAGTTAAAGAAAAAAATCTCTGTCTGGGATAATGACAGAGGGGAAAAAAATCACAGCTTGGTCAGTGCTCGCTGGGTTTTATGAGCTGGGTGATGATTGCACCACGGGGACATGAGCAGCTTGCTTTGAGGAGCAGAGCTCCTTGGGAGGCAAAGGAGCACCCTCAGGACAAGGCTGTGTCTGTCTTGCTTTTACAGACTAAAAGAATCACAGAGTGGTAGGGTTGGAAGGGACTAGATGATCTAGAGATCATCCAGTCCAACCCTCCTGCAGAAAGCAGGTCCCACCTAGAGCAGGCCACACAGGAACGTGTCCATGCAGGTCATGAAGACCTCCAAGGAAGGAGCCTCCGCACCCTCCCTGGGCAGCCTGGGCCAGGGCTCCCTCACTGAAACACTGAAACGGTTCTTATGTTTAAATGGAACTTTTTGTGTTGCAGCTTCATCCCATCACTCCTTGTCCTGTCACTGGATACCATAGAGAAAAAGTGCTGCCCCTAAACCCTGTTTTCTAAGCTCTCCAAGACCCATCAGTTCCCAGCTCCCGCAGCACTGCCTCTCTACAGAGGGAATTTGCCAGAGGATTCCTAGACCCGTTTGTCCAGCATTCCCACACACACAGGAAATATTTTGGGTTGTTACAGGCCGCTCTAACCGACCAACTGCACTGAAAAACACCTTCAATAATGACACAGGTAGGAGGCAGTAGATTCAACACCATTTTCCCAATGAAAGATTTCTAATCCATATGTATAACGTGTCATAGTAAGACCCTCAGAGGACTTGAGAGATCTAGTCCAATCTAAACCCCCAAAGGAAAAACTCCACAACCCTCTCCACAGTCCCCAAGTGCTCGGCCGTGTGAGCAAATCCCAGTTCACTGAGAGATGTGCAAAACCACATGTTAGCAAAGAGCTCCCGTGTGTGTTCCTTCCAGGAGACCCAGGGAAAAGAGAGAAAATCATGACAGGAGCCCCAAGGTGCTCTGCTCTTTTAAAATAGAAATCTCCTCTCTCTTATGTGTCTGTGTGTTAAATACACGATAATCCTTCCGCAATGTGCAGCCCTGCTGGGGCTCTTCAGCTTGGAGGAGACTGAGGGGTGACCTCATTCATGTTTACAGATACATAAAGGGTAGGTGTCAGGAGGCTGGAGCCAGGCTGTTCTCAGTGATGGACAACGATAGGACAAGGTGCAACGGGGACAAGCTGGAACAGAAGAGGTTCCAAAGAAACACAGGGGAAAACTTCCTCCCTGTTGAGGTGAGGGAGCACTGGCAGGGGCTGCCCAGATGGGCTGTGGAGGCTCCTTCTCTGGAGACATTCCAACCCAGCTGGATGAGTTCCTGTGTGCCCCACTCTAGGTGGCCCTGCTCTGGATGAGCTCTCGAGGTCCCTTCCAACCCTTGTGATTCTGTGGAGCATATTGTCCCACCCTAAGGAGTCCCCTGGAAGATGCCAAGAGCAGCTCTAATGAACACCCTTCCACCCAGACACAATCCAGCTGAAAACAAGAGACACAAGCCCTAGAGTTGGGGAAGTGACTTTAAAACAAAAAATTCATTAAAGCCTGATGTTTATATTCAATTTAAGAAGGATCAGTGGCATCAAACCTTTAGTGCCCATGCTTGAAAGGTGAGAGCTCCACTATCCTTATTCAAATGTAATAGTAATAGGGACCATAACAATGAGACACTTCCATACACAAAGACTGGTCACCAAGGCAATTTTAATGAGCTTGTTAACCTCCCTGTTCTGGCCATTTCTGTGCCAGCTGCACCACCAATCTTGAATCGGTTAGGTAAATTCCTATTTATTCCAGGTCTGGCTTTCATTAAAGAATTGTATAGGTTCTTGCTGAGGTAAAAAACATTGTTCTGTTCACAACAAAGAGCACACTGACAGTAAGGTAACACTTTTCATCCCAAACCACTCGAATCTCAGCGTAATTCTCCAAGATACACGATCTCCATGGTCAAAATCTTCAGCATTAGGGGAAAAAAGACCCAGTTATAATAAAAAGGAATCTTGAATTTTGAATAAAAAGCTGTTAAATACCAAGACTGTACAGGGTTGGTTGTTTACCAGCCTCAAGCTGGGTTTCCATGTGCATGTCAAGATGTGGTTTTAGCTGACACACTTAAGGTCAGGCGACTGGGACCTCTGCGAAACAACAGCACAATACTTTGCTTTAGAGAAAGACTTTTCATGTGCTAATCTCTTAAGCACTTGAAGCAGGAGGGGAAGCCTCGTTATCCCCAGCTGCAGGAATGGCCCAGAGCTGAACCTCCCCGGTAGTGATTCCTGTCCTTCTCTATCCCCAGGGACACTACACCTATAAAGGAGGAGGAAGGTTAAAGTGTAGAGAAAAGTAAAGGCTCCAAATTTGCATGTGCACGCCAGGGAGGATGCAGGGAAACGGGCACAAGTTCAAGTTCTCACTCTTATGGAAGATATTTCCCTGCTTTTATAGGGAATGATTGTTAGTAATGTTGAACTCCAAAGGGTTTGGTGCATTTTGTTTCTCTCTCTCTCTCTCTCTCTCACTCAAATGCTTCACTTTTCAAGCATGTGGCATGCAATTCGTTAGTGAAATGGGTCACGGTGTCAGATGTTAACCGGGGCCTGTAAGATTCATCTTTGTATAAAATCTCCAAGCCATCTGCCCGGTGCTGTACTGTCACTACAGAGAACTTATCTTCATGAATTCTCATCTATGGCTTTAAATAAGAAAATAAAACAAAATGCAGGCTGTGGAAACAAATGTTTTTACAAACCCCAAAAGATGAGAAAATAACAACCACATGAATGTAAAAACGTGTTCCACGGTCTGTGCAGCTCAGAAAACTCCAGAGCTCAACCCACTTGTTCTGACCAGAGGCTCCCAACTAGTTCCAGAGTGCAAAAGGCTCCCTCGAAGCCTCCTGGCAGCTTAAACAGCTCAAAGGGGTGGTGGCAGCTTAGGAATCTCTCTATTACCTGGAATTACCTTGATCGTCAAAGCCTTCAGAGCTCAAAAGACAAGGGGCTGTAGCAGAAGCACTGATGCTTTGGCTATAAAGTAAATGGTCAGTGTGCAGGTCGTGTTTTGTTGACTCTCTCCACAGATTCAGAGGCTAAAAACTTACATTATCACTGTTTAACTTCTTCCCCCCACCCCCCCCAAACCTTGCCAGCTGGTAATAGCTGACTGACTTTGGGAGCTCTTGCTGATGACCTGTATTTCCCAGAGAAAAGCAGCAGGGAGACTGCTCAGAAACATCCTTAACTCAAGACTAATTTTTTAATTACATAATTTTTAGGCCACATACTTCAAAATTAGGTTCCCTCCTGCATTACTGATCATTCTTATGCTAACATCTTATGTTTGATGATGAACAGTGGCTTTTTTTTTAGCAGTTGACTACTGATATGTTTGGAACAATATAAAACATCTCTGCTCTTCTCCTGTCCTTGGATACACACATATAGCAAGCTCCCTTCTGACCTTAAGCAATTAATTCGTAGTAGAAAGCTAGTTGCAGTTATTGCATCTCCATTTAGTTTAAAAATGACACTAATCAAGCCACCAAAATCAGTTTTCACTCTCTGAGTACATAATTCTGATCAATACCCTTGCTGAAGGATGGCACAGTATGCTCTTGTACTTCATAATAACCTGTTAGGATCCAGCAATTCCAAACTGCTTGGCATTTTCTCACAAAGGATACAAAACACAAGGCAAAAGTCCTGTCTATATCATTCCACTGCAAGCACATTGCTCCTTTGGGTGGCTTTTCAATCAAAGTTACGTTGGCAGCATTTTCAGTTTCAAATGGAACAGCACTGATAAAATACTGGTGGTGTTTTACTCAGTTTTAAAGAGGTCATTGAATAGGCTCCCACTTACCTCTTGCCCTGATTCTACAGGGCATTAGAGGAATATCCTTGAGCACAGCATCAGGCTGCTCCATTATATAAACACACACAGTATTTAAACACACAAGCAGGTGTGCATTTCACTTATGTAACTAAGCACATCAGTTAAGCCTCAGCATCATAGGGCAAGGGGTGATGGAAAGAAGCTGGAACACAAAGAGTTCCTTTGAAACATAAGGAAAAACTATGTCAGTGTTGAGATGAGGGAGCCCTGGCCCAGGCTGCCCAGGGAAGGTGTGGAGGCTCCTGCTCTGGAGGTTTCCAAAGCCACCTGGACACGTTCCTGTGTGACCTGATCTAGGTGGGACCTGCTTTGGCAGGGGAGTTGGACTGGATGATCTCTAAAGGTCCCTTCCAACCCTACCATTCTATGATTCTGTGATCATTTTCTCTTTCCTGGCATATCTAGAACTATTAAAAGCAATCTTCAACCAGTCTCACATTAAGGGATTCAAAATCCCTATCAAATACTTCCCTGGGTTTGTTTCTTTTCTTACAGAACAAAATGAAATTAAAAGAAAAGAAAATATTAACTTATTTTTTCATGTACTGGGGCAAGGACCACCCTCTGATGGACGTTTCTAGTGCTCCTTCACTGACTCGATATGAATGTGCTTAACACAATTCCCTGAAAAGCCCTGTTTTACACAGAGACTGAGCCATGTAAACTCCAAGAGAAAAATACAACATGAAAATCTAGACATGTCAGCAGTAGCATCCATGTATGTGAATTGCCCATCACAGACACATTTCCCTCTCTGCTGATAAAACAGGAAAGGTAGTGAATAAGCACAGGGTAATGCTCAGAACACCCCCAGCTGGTACCCCAAAGCAGAAACTCTGTTTCTGTACCATATCTGGGTCTCAAAGCCCACTGTGTGCACGCTTCAGGATTAACACACAACACAAGCTCTGCAGAACTCTTTCAACGCCAACTGCTGAAGGAAAGGACTCAAAGCACCTGCCAGGGATCTCACGGATTGTCTGCACTCCGTCATGCTTTTAATTCCAAAGTCATTCTCCAAGATTTCAGTGTGTGTGTTTGAAAACAGGCACCTGCTTGGGAATCCTGTCCCATAAGGCACTTCATCCACGTGGGCAAAAAGGTCCATCTGCAAGTTACTCTGCTAACCTAAGTGACATTGAGAAGCACAGTGAAGGCCTAAATAGCCAACTTAAGCTTTCATTCATATACTGTCTTTCCAGCAGAGGTACCCCAGGCCGTATTAAAATGCCCAAACTGTACCTACAATGAACATCACTAAACATCCTCCTCAAGGGTTGGCTCCATTTACTCAATTAATACACCAATGTGTACCATTTGTTGGTAATTTAAGGTTACAATACTTTCATCTATCTGTGCCACAATGCTACGATCACACCCAGGCAGTCCTGTGCTCTTGGTATGGACAGTCAGGGCTGTGCATGATTTCCAACAAAGGTCCTCTTGGCCTCTTACAATACCCTGAAGAGCAAGTGAGAACAATTCATACACCTGCCTTCAAGCTTTGGATCATCACAAGCCAACAAGCACTTAATTCTCCGTTTCATTATCAGGAATAAACGCAGTGGTACCAGATCGTGCTACAAGAACTGGGCCTAGTTATTTATGGGTTTAAGAAGCACATAGAATTTGCCATCTGAAACTTGTCCAGAAGTGCATTATCATTCCAATTCACTGTGATTTCTGAAGGGCGACTGCAGGTAGCACACGAGATAGAGGCAGCTTTGAAACACAGAGAGATATTTAGCAGACAAAACCAATGCTGTATAGGTATGTCACGCTCCTGTCTTTGTAAATCAGGCTTGATTGTGTGCATCCAGCCTTCAATCCTTCAAACACACAAAAAGTCCCACTTAAACTTAAGGAAAAACTGTCAGTGTTGAGGTCATAGAATGGTAGGGTTGGAAGGGAGCTCAGAGATCAGAACCTGCAGAAGCAGGTTCACCTAGATCAGGTCACATAGGAACATGTCCAGGTGAGGGAGCCCTGGCCCAGGCTGCCCAGGGAAGATGTGGAGGCTCCTTCTCAGGAGGTTTCCAAACCCATCTGGACAAGTTCTTGTGTGACCTGATCTAGGCGGGACTTGCTTTGACAGGGGAGTTGGACTGGATGATCTCTAAAGGTCCCTTCCAACCCTGACCATCCTGTGATTGTACGAATATCCTCAGACAGAAGTTAGCGTGACATATAAACCACAACAGACTGATGAGTTTCACTGGAGACAGTATGCTGGTATTTAGTTAAGTACCTCAAACTGTGTGAAACGTTTTCTACCTGATATCCAAAGAAGACCATCCACCACATATCCCGCGTGGCACGAGAGCGACCGATCAAAGGCCTGTACAAAGGTCCACTTGTTCTTCTTGGGGCAATAGCGTTCCACTGTGGGTAACACCTGACGCAACTCATTTCTGCCCCCGACCGCGTAGAGGTACTCGTCCAGCGCTCCCAGCACAAAGTGTTCCCGACAGTTCTTCATGGGAGCGATCTCTGCCCAGGAGTCGGTGCGGGGGTCGTAGCGACAGGCTGTCCTCACCGCGCAGCTGCGACCCGTCGAGTGCTCGGCCTCTCCGCCGGCCACGAACAAGAAGTCTCCCATGACGGCGACGCAGTGGTGGCTCCTGCCCAGGGGCATGGGTGCCAGTTCGCTCCAGTTGGCCATCCCCGCGATGTGGACGTTCTCTTGATCCACAGGGTTGAAGTAGCGCAGTTCCTTCACTTTACAGATCTCGCGCTTCTTGCCGCCCAGGATGTAAAGAGTGTCCGACTGGAAGCGAGGCTTTGTCCTCCTGGTTTGCCACACCGGCTGTGCGTAGATGCTCTGGTGGTAAGCCAAGGCCTCGTTGATAAGTGCTGTGGCCGTTTCACTGGCTTGGACGAGAGGGTGGGACAGAGCTACGGTGTGCAACGTGTCCACGTCCATAAGGCCAAAGCGGACGTACTGCAGAAGTTCATCCATGTACTGGTAGCGGCAGTTGTGTTCCAACCACCTGACAGCCAGCTAAAAGTGGAGGGAAGGAAGGGAAAAACAAGACATCCAATTATTTGTGCACAATTCTGTCAACATTTGATCTTTTGAAGACTGCTTGCGTTCCAAGGGCAGCTCTGTACTTGCCTCTGTAGTGACATCAGTCAATATAAAAAGCAGTTAGGAAAGCATGTGAGTCAACATAAACAGTGCCTGCAATACTCCACCTGTAACATACACACAAGTCACAGAATCACAGAATCTCAAGGGCTGGAAGGGACCTCGAAAACTCATCCAGTTCAACCCCCCTGCCAGAGCAGCACCACCTAGAGTAGGGCACACAGGAACTCATCCAGCTGGGTTGGAATGTCCCCAGAGAAGGAGACTCCACAGCCCATCTGGGCAGCCCCTGCCAGTGCTCTCTCACCTCAACAGGGAAGAAATTCTTACTTGTGTTTCTTTGGAACCTCTTCTGTTCCAGCTTGTCCCCATTGCCCCTTGTCCTGTCATTGGCCATCACTGAGCACAACCTGGCTCCATCCTCCTGACACCCACCCTTTATGTATTTGTAAGCATGAATGAGATCACCCCTCAGTCTCTTCTTCTCCAGGCTGAAGAGCCCCAGCTCCCTCAGCCTTTCATCAGAGGGAGATGCTCCACTCCATCATCTCTGCTGAACTGTCTCCAGCAGCTCTCTGTCCTTGAACTGAGGGGCAACTATGATACTGCTGATTCTTGTTTAAGCTGATGACTGAGTACTATTCCCACCTCTTCTCTGCAGAACTTCCACTGAGTGTCTTGCTTTCTCTGCCGTTACTGAACTCTGCTATTTACTTCAGGCCACTACTCCAATCCGTCGAGATCATTCTCAACCCTAGTTATATTTTTTAAGTGCCTGAAGACCACTCCAACTGATGATTATCTGACAACATAAGCCCCATATTATCCTTTCATCCAAGTCATTAACAAAGATACTGACAAGTTCTGGATAAGGACAGATTCCTGTTCTTGATACTTCATTTCCTCATGACAAAGAACTTGAGGAGCAGGAGTGTCTAACTAGCTGTGCAATAACAAGTTTCAGCTAAAACTTACTGCCCCATACTGCTCAGGGGGGTGCCAGAAGAAGGAGCTAAAAAGAAAGGCTTCTGTTACTCATGGCTTTCATATAGCACATCAAGGATGACCTCATTCATATTGCATATCAAGTTTACTGCTGCTGCTATATTTTGTCAGGGAGGTAAGATGACAAACCAAAAGGATGTTCTTAAGAAGGACATCAAAGATTACAACAGTAGTTCAGTCAGTTCAGTGCTGTGTTGAGTTTCAAAAGGTGCATTAGCTACATATATTTACACTTTTTAGTTTAAAAAGGTGTTAATGAAATACATTTGAAAGTGTTTATGGACTTGAAATCATTAAGCGTTATATTCACATGTTCTAAACCCATCAAATCCGTCTGTCAGGTGTCTCCTACTGAGTGGTTTCAGGCAACTCCTTACTCCATGTCTTAGTCCAGGCGAATCATTCCTCAAAGTCTTCAGGGGCACTTAGCTCTCATCATTGACTAGACACTTGAAACTGAAGTGGAATCCAGGCTATCTTGATCATGATGAAGACACCAAATGAATTCATACCGACTCAATTATTTGTATTGCTACATTGAGAGAGAAGAATTAACCCAAACCGAGTTCTCTGTCATCAGTCATCCAACAGAGTGGTTTATTTTGCTTATAGTTCATGACTTTACCCACATCTAAAATGGCGACATAGAGGTGTCACCTGTAATGACAGACATTACAGACTCCTCAAAGACATGCACTAATTTACCTTTCCTCTTTCCTTCGTTATCCTCCCTCCTGCCTCCCAATAAATACTGTACAAGCGACACTACATACGATCATCCCTTTCAAAGACACTGTATCTGTGTTCATTTCTGCATAGGAGAGGTGAGACCAGCAGCAGCAGAAGGGATGGACAGCTCCATTTTAGCACATTTTCTCTGCTGCGTGAAGTTGGGCTAAAGCAACTTTGTTCCTACCTAGTGTGATCTCCCAATGTTTCCCTGAGACCAATACTGCCCACCATTTCCCTAACATCACTACATTTCCAAGCCACCACAGATACAAAGCGATACAGAGCTTGTGTTGACACTCACAGGAGATGTATAATCTATTTCACGTCTTGAACCCAAACTTTCTCCATCCTTTCCTACACTGTTTCATCCCCACTCATCTGTCCTACGTCTTTATTTATGAAAACTTTTGAATCTTTCCAAATCAAATTTATTGCTACCTGCTTGAGATCCTCTACATGCTGCACCTAAAGCTACCTTTGGTCTACACTATGCCCACTTCTCCCTTCTGACAAACAACTGCAACAGCAACAAGGAGGATAAAGTGAGTCTCAGGTTGTGTTCTGCATAGGTTACTAGCAGCTCTTACCAGACTCCACAGCTGCAGTCAGTTGGAAGTGGAATACTGCATTTTCCTATAGAAACTTAGGAAGCAGGGCTAAGAACCCTGCACATCACTGTAATCAGCAGATAAGCTCCACTGAGTCTCAAGGAGGCACCTGGGAATCACAGTGAGTTTAAAAAGTCTTGTCCAAAGCAACTCCTGCTGCTGTTGCAACACAATTTGACCACAGAACGCTGTGTGACTCTCACCTAATCTGTGACACTCTGTTGTGGTTTGACATGACAGCTGTTTCTGGTAAGGGGGAAGGGGCTGTAAAGATGGCTCCTGTAAGTAGTTGCTCAAAACTCTCCCCAGCTCTGAGCCAGACCCACTGCTGGGGCTGAGCCAATTACACACCTCCACGATCACTTTTTAAGAGGAAGCCAGAAGAGAGGGTTCTTTCTGTTCCTTCTTGTTCTGTTCCGTCCTTTCTTCTTTTCCAGCTAGTGGTGGTGCAAGGGGTGTGAACAGTGAGAGAAATAACCATGCCGACTCCAAGCTCAG
>WBNH01001759.1:42500-45845 GCA_013401255.1 Urocolius indicus | reverse complement strand
GAGATATCGGGAGCAGTGAGCTGGGACCGGGAAGAAAGGAGGGATGGGGGAGGGAGATCTTAAAGTGCTGGGTGTCATTTTCTCATCATCCTACTCCCTTTTGCTTTTATTTAATTCTGATTTTTGTAGAATAAACTTTCCTACTTTCTAAGTTGAGCACTGGAGTTTGTTTTGCCCGGAACTGTAATTGGCAGTGAGCTCTCCCTGTCCTTGTTTTAATCCACAACAGCCTTGCTGATCTTTTTACTCCCATTTCACTGGGGTCTCTGCCATCCTAACGAGGGTGGGGGTGAATGGGGGCACTGAGCGAGAGACTGTCGTGGTGCTGCTGTGTTGGCTGGGCCAAGCTACGACACACTCCAAGGCAGAGAAAAGCCAGTAAGAGCTAAAAGCTGTCATGTTTTTATCTCCTTGTCTTGCTATTGATAACAACGTCTGTAACTTGCTTTTTAATTGCCATAAATTCATTTTAGGACACTCTTTAAAAATAACTGCTAGGAATTTAAACCACACATGTAGGCATTTTATATCTAGAATCACAGAATACAGGACCAACTCTTCAAGTGTGTCTCAAGGCTATGGAGCAGGTCATATGGTCACAAACTGAGCTTCAGCTTTCCACATTTGTTACACAGCACACAGTTACGGTGCTCTCTAGCTGATCATGGTGTCTTACCCTGTGGAGGCATGGAAGAAAACCGAGTTATTTGTGTGGGTGAACAGATATTCTAGTCACTGGATGGTCTGGCAGCTGTCAGAAGGCTGGAGAAGTTCAAAAGAAATAAGTTCCCCAGCAAGTCTTTTGCCTGTAGTAGAAATAGCCACTGATGGACTGTAATACAGTTAATGTAACTCTCAAGAACATGTGGCAGCAATGCAAACGTCCATGTAACATATCAGCAAGCATCTGTATCTTTATCAACACAAATTCTACCACCTTCAGTCAGGTTTTGTTTAATCCAGACTTAGAAACCTGGTGCCTGCACAGAAACTCCCAAATTCATCCTACCTATACACTAAGTCCAGCACGTGTTTTAGCTCCCCTGGAAGTAGAGATAAGCAACTACAACCAATGTTGGCAAAATAAACTCAAAGCTGTTACACACTCTATGACACTGCAAGGAAAGACATTCAGGTCTCTCGAAGGAGAGATCAACAGCACTTGAAATTACAACTATGTTTAAAAACACAAACAAGTAAGCAAGGGGAAAAAAAAAGAAAGAGAGGCCATCCACAGTTTTGAGGTTTAAAATATTTGTGTCACTGCTAAATAATTCACAAAACCAAGGAAAGACTCCTGCTCCTAGTGCCATATAGGCAAATTCTGTTTAAACTCCTAGAAGCTTCTCTTCTATTAATTTTAATGTGTGAGTGTGACAGACAAGGAAGCTACAGCCTAGTGCCTATATCAACTTTAATAAATAATGTATTCTGCCATATAAATCTTCTAAACTAAGTAAATGACAAAAGTAGACCCTCAGAAGGACAGAATTTTCAAACCAGATTAATTCTCTCCTTCTAAACCCTTAACCCAAAGGCTTTTTCTTCTCCAAGGTTACATTACTTGATTGAGCAATGGAGTATATTGTCAAAACAGGGGAGAACAGATGGAAAAATACACTGTGGCACAGTTGGAGCATTCACCTAAGCACACCTGCATGTTGGATTGTGATTTCATTGCATTTCCAACAGCTGCTGCTTCTTCCAGCATGGTGCTTCAACAGATCAACTCACACTGCCTCAGAGTGCAGTCCTTCCCTCCCTGCTGTTAATGGTGTGTGTAGCACACACAAACCATAGCTGGAGAGGGCACAGACACAGTGGAGGTTGAAGCTGAACTAGGAGTTTCATGCTTGTTGAAGACAACCCTGCAATAAGTAGTTATCTGGTCTTTTGGGCTGCCAGCAGCTATCCCAGGAAGCTAAAGAGCCTGAGTAGTACAGGGGAAAAGGACCTGGGGATGCTGGTGGGCAGCAGGATGAGCATGAGCCAGCGATGTGCCCCCGTGGCCAAGAAGGCCAATGGCATCCTGGGCTGGATGAGAAGGGCTGTGGGCAGTAGGTGGAGAGAGGTTCTGCTCCCCCTCTGCCCTTGTGAGACCACATCTGGAACTTTGTGTCCAATTCTGGGTCCTCCAGTTCCAGAAGGACAGGGAGCTGCTGGAGAGAGTTCTGCACAGGGCTACAAGGATGATGGAGGGAGTGGAGCATCTCCCTTCTGATGAAAGGCTGAGGGAGCTGGGGCTCTGCAGCTTGGAGAAGAGGAGACTGAGGGGTGACCTCATTCATGTTTACAGATGCATAAAGGGTGGGTGTCAGGAGACTGGAGCCAGGCTGTGCTCAGTGATGGCCAATGACAGGACAAGGGGCAATGGGGACAAGCTGGAACAGAAGAGGTTCCAAAGTAACACAAGGGAAAACTTGTTCCCTGTTGAGGTGAGGGAGCACTAGAAATCCATTACAGTCATACTGATCTGCATTTTTGTTGATATATTCATGTTGTATTCCCCAAGACTGTAATGGAATTGCCTGAGGTCTAACTGAGATGATCCAAAAACTGACAGTAGTGGAAATAATGAGGTTTGTTGGAGTCACTTTTTTTTAGCAACAACAAATAAAACAAAACATTACATTTTATAAGGTTTCAAAACAAAGAATTCACACTGCCACGTTAAAACAAATGGAAATCTTAAATATTATGACATAGTGAACATTCTCATTTTAGGAGAAATGATCATTTTAAATATGGCAAAAGTGGAGGGAAGTATTTTCCTGGGCTGAAATCAGATAAATTCATCATGAATTACTCTGATGATGGTATATACCAGAGAAAGAGAAAGAAGCACAAATCTCCTCCTCTAACACAAATCTCACTTGAGCAGTCCTTATATTGCTTAACATAAGTAAAACTTTTTGGATAGAAAAAAATCAAGTTAATATCTTTGTACTGTTGGCATATTGGACAGTGCTATTGATCTGCTCCTATTTATCAACAAGCCAAAATGAGGTACTGAAGCAACACAGTTACTACAGCAATCACTTTAAGGCACCAAGACAACTTCAAAAAGCAAAGCTTGGACTTCACTAGTTCAGTGCCTGAGAACACTAGATATGTTTGAGCTTTAAACTTGCACATGAAGGGGCTTTCCCTTGCATTTTATGTAACTCAGCAAGCCTCAGGTGTTCCAGACTGGAACCCCGCTCCTCAAAACCACCGTCTCAGATGCCTATTGTCAGCATCACCCTGGCTCAAAAGTCTCAGGTCCAGAATCAGAATCACAGAAGCTCAAGGTCTGGAAGGGACCTCAAAAGCTCATCCAATGCAACCCCCCTGCCAGAGCAGCAC
>WBNH01001759.1:0-37500 GCA_013401255.1 Urocolius indicus | reverse complement strand
GTTGGAGTTTTGCTGGTTTGGGATCTATGTGACGTCAAGACGACAACCTCTGACTTTCAGAACACCTGCTCTGCAGTCTGTACGCACCCTTCCAAGAGGCAGAAATTTTATTTTAATCTTTCACAGAAGGGAAACTATTTGTGTTCCAACTTCCTTCCATTACCCCTTGTCCTGTCACTATATAACAACAGAAAAAACGTGATGTCCTGACCTTCTTGCATCCTGACTTTCAGCATTGAATAACATGTAGCAAGCAAGAGATGTTGGCTGAAGTCTGTCTAGCAGCACAAATGATGTATTTCGTGATATTATACTGTGATTAGAGGTACAGAATACAGTAAACATTTATCAAAATTAATGGCATGAAAGTGCATCACAATGTATTAAAAACACTCCACAATTTTCCCCAAGTGCTGATAAGATCGATCTCCCTAAAGCACTTAAGCTGTAAAACATCCATCACCTGATTTGCTCACGGGGCTGCTAGACAAAAATATTGTCCTGCAGAGTCGTCAACAGGTACAAGAGGGATACAAAACCTACAAGTCTTTGGTAGATTTCTTAGTCACAATTAAACAGCTCCGTTAACAATTTTAGCAGCTGCATTTCCATCCCAAATATAAACCTTTCCATACAACATCCTGGTGAGGAAGGGAGGGTTTCTTCATGCCAAAGAAACTCTTCATCAACCAAATACAGCCCCTTGCATCCTAAGTTCAGTGTTTTACCACAAGCTTCCTTCCTCCCTGGTGCTACATAATGCTAATGGCTTCCTCACAGAGGTTTGAGAGAGACAGTTTGGTAAAGAATCATATTATATTAAAGCAAAGTGCTGCTATAATGGAACAACTCAACTTTTCATCTACTCAAGCTGAAAGAGAAGTAAGGTAGGGACAGAAGGTAAACTCTCAGCTGTTGTAAATTATCACAGCTCATGGAAGTTTGCCATTTTACACCTTCTGGGGAATCTGAACTTCAGAAGCATATAGCACTTTCCTTCCAAGTATCTCACAGCAATATATCAGCAGTAAAACTTGAGCTTCTCTGAAGGAAGCTGAAGTACATTCAACCATTTCCCAGCATGAGAATTAAGAGAGAGAAGAATTAAGTGACACATGATGACAGAAGACAGCAATGGTATAGATGGCACATAATCAAAATCTTCTGTCCCCTTAAGCTGTCCACAGCTGAGTCTCTTTACTCCACTACCAAAATCCCGGGGAGATTTTTGTGCTCCATGCCACAGAACAAAGCCTGGTGAGATGCACATGTCTGAAACTGAGGACAAAACTGATTATCATCTGACAAAACCATTTGAGATAGTTTTGCAGCTGAAGAGCACGTCTCCACACAGGCATAAAATGCTGCATTTTTGTCTTAACCTTCTTGGAGCAGCAAAAACAAAACTATCCTCCAGTGTGATTCAAGAGAAGCATTTGCTTGGGAGATCAAGTCCTCAAATCATGGAGTAGTCTCCTTTACAGTCATTTGGAGCTTCTCTACAAATGTGCTTCCTGCATCTAATGCATTTCTCTGCTATGATGGAAGGAACAAGGCCCCGTGCAACCCCTAGCAAGAACCTACTCTAGGTTGGTCCTGCTCTGGCAGGGAGGTTGGACTGGATGATCTTTCGAGGTCCCTTCCAACCCTTAACATTCTGTGTGACACTATGTACATATGTCATACTATATACAAAAGTACACACGTGTACAATTGTGTGCTTAAAACCTGTATGAGGTAATGTGTAATCCCTATTGTGACAGACTTTACAGCTACTCCACTACTGACAACTGTTCTATTTTCCCATGCACTGCAATGAATATCACATCTGGGAGTATGGAAATAAATGAGCTGGGATTGATCACACTGGAAAAGCTCTACTGACTCCTGCAATCAAAGTAAATTCTGTTTCAACAACATCATCAGAAAAGGCGTGTGGAGGGTGACAATATGCCCAGAACAAAGCGAAGTAATAAGCCTCCCAAAATACAGCATCCAGACATAGAACCTGGCGTTTTCCTTTCAAACAGGCCCAGCCACAGACACAGAAGTGGAGGAGCCAGCACCTCCATCAAAAACATTCCTAAAAGATAGCTTCACAGCTTCCTAAAACCTCTGGAGCCTAAATAGATCTGCCTTTCTTTAATAACTGGTTCAAAGGGCAAGAGGCTCTGAGGTACCAACTTCTTGCCATCCATTTTGTAACACATCACAAACTGCTCAAGTTTGGACCCTCCAGCATCTGTTGTGATGGTAAAACCAATATTGCTAAGGTGCTTTATCTCTGATAAGCTTTCCCCAAAGTTGCAATGAACAGAAGCTTATCTCTACATAAACACAGCTGTCTAATGAAGGCTCTTAACTGGGATTTGATTTCAGTTGAAGGCAAAGTTCAGGATAGCGTTTCTCTTTCCCCAAACAGAGTAAGAACAGAGCACATGGGAGGTGGAAGAAGAGGACCTCATCCTCCCCCGCCCCCATCACTTAAAACCACAGAACCGCTTTTGCTTTATTTTTAGAGGAAACATTCAGGCTGACCTCAAATGCACTGAAACTTTACACACAGCCACGTTTAGCATTCAACTAAGTTGCTGGCACATAATTATAAGTGGAAATGACAATCTTTCACCATCTGATATGGATTGTTTTTATTGCTGTTCCTCTTTGGTTATTTTTTTCCCCCTGAAGTATATTTCAGAAGTATAGTGGCTCTTTATGGAGACAGGAATCTACAAGCTTTCATCAGTAAAAATTGTTAAGAGAACGAAACAGGCACCAAATCAACAAAATGCTATGAAAACGCAATTCAGCTCTGTGAAAATTAGTCTAAATGGTTCTTGAATGTAGAAAGATTCCTGCTCCTTTCTTCCCTATTGTTAAGGTATAATTTTCCATGGATTTAATGGGCAAATCCAACAAATCACATAAAAATGTATCATTTTCAATAATAATCTTAACAGCAGCTACACGAGACTTGTATGTCATTAACATCTTAGGTCACACATGAAAACTGACATCGGACTACATGCTGTTCTTGGTTTATACACATGTATGTTCTCAACATGCCATGTTACTAGAAAATCACAGAGGTCAATTTTTCCAAGCAAAATGACCAAGTGTTGTTTTGGGGTTTTTTGAGGGACACTAGTTCCTTTTTTTCAAACAAGTGATATCACCAGCACCTTCGCAAGAACTTTATTTCTATTGTGCTGTGCTTTGCCTTTTTACATCAAACAACTAAGCCATCTGACCAGGACAGTGTCAGCTTACCTTGTCTCACAGACAAATGCTGTCTGAGTGTCCCCTACTTTCTCCCAACCTCTCGACTCCCACAGTTACCAAACATTAGCCACATTACACATTAGTAAACCTAATTTGCCAACTCCAAAATGTTGCTGGAACTTCATTTTAACACAGACAGGCTCCCTAGTATTTACTGTGGGAATCATGGAATCACAGAATGGTAGGGTTGGAAGGAACAACTAGAGATCATCTAGTTCAACCCCCTTGCTCAAGCAGGTTCACCAAGATCAGGTCACACAGGAACGTGTCCAGGTGGGTCTTGAAAACCTCCAGAGAAGGAGCCTCCACACCCTCCCTGAGCAGCCTGGGCCAGGGCTTCCTCACCAGACACTGACAGAGTTTTTCCTTATGTTTCAATGGAACTTTTGTGTTCTATTTCCATTACTCCTTGTCCTGTCACTGGATACAACAGAAAAAAGTGATGCCCCATCCTCTTGACAAACACCTTTCCAATTCTTGTAAGT
Organism: Urocolius indicus; assembly: GCA_013401255.1. Taxonomy (NCBI): domain Eukaryota; kingdom Metazoa; phylum Chordata; class Aves; order Coliiformes; family Coliidae; genus Urocolius; species Urocolius indicus. The sequence goes on along the minus strand of WBNH01001759.1, from coordinate 33,733 downwards.
ATTAATGAGATCCCCCCTCAGTCTCCTCTTCTCCAGACTAAACAGCCCCAGGTCCCGCAGCCTTTCCTCATCAGGAAGATGCTCCCGTCCCCTGATCATCTTGGTGGCCCTGTGCTGGCCTCTCTCCAGCAGTTCCCTGTCCCTCTTGAGCTGGGGAGCCCAGAACTGGACACAGGACTCCAGATGAGGCCTCAGCAGGGCAGAGGGGAGGAGGAGCTGGAATTTACTTCTGCTTTCTCAAATCTGTGAAGAACGTGCCTTGGAGAACAGCACGACAACAGCAAAGTTAAATATTTATCTTAGGAGCTGGTGTTTCTTTTGGCTGATTTTTCCAAAACAAATCTATTTTCTGCACTGCTTTTTTAAATACTAGAAGAAGAAGCAAGTACACTAGCAGAAGCCCACTCAGATTTTTTGAGAACACAACAGTTTCCCTTTTAATCAAATGACATCTTCTGAATGATGTCAGCTTTATTGACTGTAATTCTCAGGTGACAGGCTTCAGTTTAAGGCAGAAGTCATTTTTAAGTGAGGAGTTAATTTTTCACAATCAACTAATTATCCTAAGAAGGTTATTTTTCTTTTGAAGTGACTTAAACACAACATTCCACCTTTGTAAATGCATTTAAGACCCCAAAACAATTCTCATGAGTCGGGAATTGTCAGAGTTTTCCTCCTACAAGATTAAAACAAACAAACTGAAGCCAAACCAAAACAAGTGAAGCCAACTGAAACAATTTCAACTGCTAAAAGGTTAAAATTCAGACCTGTATGGTTTCACACCGATGTTAAAATAGGCTTCAACCTAAAGGAGCAGCCTGAAAGCTTTTCAGCACTGATTCTCACTTCAGAGGCTGTGCTCCTTCCAATCTGTCAGTACTACTCCACGTAGACCTCTAGCTTGGAAGCTACTTCACAATGAGGATTCTTAAGATCTTTTTGACAAATGTAATTTCTCCTGTTTCTCCCTGGCACAAGGGAGTCCAAGGTGATCAAAGGAGTGTAAGAACCTGTTTGTCACAAAGGAGTGAAACGCCCAGATCTGCAGCTCGCTCACACATCTGGAAGCTGCCAAGGGCCTTCCTGTTGAAGCAAGAATGGACGAGCAGTGTTGTTACTGCTTTTCTATCTCATTGTCTCCTCACCCTCCTGAAGCCACTAGTCCTGGTTCTGTGGCAGGAGCAATAGCGAGATGCAACAGCAAGTCAGGGCCCAGAAAGTCAGGTCATGCTGAACTAACCCATTTATCAGCAAGTCTACACATATGAGTTCAAATATAGTGTAGGTACTCCACCCCAAAATTGGACTCTAGCTATCTTAACACATTGGTGACAATTTCTTATGGATTTACACAACCTGGAATTCCATTTTCTTACTCCATCTTCTTTAGCTCCATAGTTACAAACAGAACTAATGCTTCTACCAGCTCCCCAAGGAAAACTTGTCGAAATACAGAGCTGGGAATTCTCAAAAGAGCTTCTCATTTTCTATCATCTTCCACAAGTTCAAATACATCAGAAACAGTATTTAAACAGTTTTACTGGGATTTTGAAAGAGTCGAGATTGCTAACATTTGTATCTCTAAATGGAAGACATAAACTAAGACAGTTTCAACAGACTGTCTCGTTTGATCATCCATGGTAATCTGTGGGGTTTAGACTTTAGTTACGTTGGTTTTTTCTTTAACTTGAAAATCAAAGTAATGTATATTTCCAAACATGCCCTGGCTTTCACAACAGCCTGAGCAACTTTCTCTTATGTAACTATATCCCTGTGTATTAATGTAAATATACTGCAGTTAATCTCCAAGAGATCAGTGCCACAAAGAGCATAAGAGACAACACAGAATTCACCATAAGAGACTCATTCAAATGCAGAATGCGCTATCACAGAAGCAGTCTTGCTGTGTGCACACCTCCATGTCCTTTTTAGGTTTTTCTGAATCAAAACACACATCCACTGCTCAGCTGAAGAAGTGACGTAAATCCAAGAGCTGTGCGCACAGCAGTCTTCTCAAATACCAGTGTGATGCTCTGTGCAGTTCTGAAGTTAATCTGGGACAAATATGGGCGAGGTAATATTATTATAGAACACTGAGGCAAAAGTAATGCCCTCCAGTAATTCTCTATTGCTCACAGCAACAACAGCAAAATAATCAAGTTTTCTGATTGGAACTGACAGGTATCAAAAAGAAAAGCAGAAGAATGCACAGTTGCTCCCAACATAAACCTATTTTTCATATAGCAAATCCCATTCTATGCTGCTGTACTTGTTAATGAGATCAGCTAACACTCAAGAAATAAAAGTGAGACACTTTCAAAAGTTCAGAACAAAAGCACACATAAAGTTCACAAAACTTCGCTGTCAAGGACCAGATTGGAGCCCATTAGATTTAAGCTAAGGCAGATGAAGAAGGAAAGTGTTTCATACAGCAAGGGGACAGTGTCAACAGGGACGGGACTCATTTTCACTGTAAGCCAAAATGCCATTACTATTACAAACGATGTAGAAATTGTATCAGGAGAAAATGTGTGTGATCTGAGCACATGAAGAGAGCAGAGTGCTGCCTACATTCACTGCCCTGACTCACTGCAGCCTCCATTAATCCTATCTAGCCTACAGCTCCAGCTGATGCTGATCTCCTTGCAGATCCTGTGCCACAACTGCCAGCTTGGCCTAAATATAATGGCTCTCCATTGAAAAGTGCTGTACATGCCTATGTTTGTAAAAATGAATCCCACACAAATAGTCTGGAGACACTAGAAGGAATGTTACAATTACACACAGTCAGATCGGGTGAGAGAACAGTGATTATGACGATTAGCCTTAGGAAAAGGAAACCTATAACCTCACAGGTTATAGAATCATAGAATCGTTTCAGCTGGAAGAGACCTTCAAGCTCATGGAGTGCAGCCTCTGTCCCAGCCCTATCAACCACTAGACCATTTCCCTCAGTGCAACACCCACCCAGCTCTGAAACCCCTCCAGCACCAGGTGACTCCAGCACCTCCCTGGGCAGCCCCTGCCAATGCCTCACAGCCCTGTCAGCACAGAAATTCCTCCTCACATCCAGCCTGAACCTCCCCTGCTGCAAGCTGATGCCCTTTCCTCTTGTTCTGTTGTTGCTTGTTCCTAGGGAGAACAGACCCAGCCCTGCCTGGCTACAGCTTCCTTTCAGGCAGTTGTAGAGAGTGAGAAGGTCTCCCCTGAGCCTTCTTTTCTCCAGGCTCAACAGCCCCAGATCCCTCAGCCCTTCCTCATGGGAGACATGCTCCAAATCCTCCCTTAGCTTGGTAGCTGCCTCTGGATCCTCTCCAGCACCTTCTTGTAGAGAGGGGCCCAGAAATGGACACAGGATTCGAGGTGCAGCCTCACCAAAGCCGAGTCCAGGGCAACGATCACCTCCCTGCTCCTGCTGACAACACTGTTCCTGATCCAGGCCAGGATGCTCTTGGCCTTCTAAGCCCCCTGGGCACACTGCTGGCTCATGTTCAGATACTGCTGACTGATGTTTTCACACTATTTTTATTTGAGGCTGACTATGTAATCGTGTTTGCAACTAGTCATGATAGACACTGCAACCAGCACAGTCAATACTGGGATTCAAGAGTGGCTCTTTGGCACTTTAATGTAGACTACTCATGAAAATCCCTCTATGGGATTTCTGCTGGGCAAAACTTTGGGCCCTTCACAGATGTCACTAAGAGAGTCAAAGCACTTTGCCCTACCTTAGAAATAGGTAAACAGAACTGTAATCAGAGAACGAGATTTGTACATTTACTATGTTTATTAAATAGATGCTTAACAACTTACATTGACCTGTAACACTGTAGTCTCCCTGTCGTCCATTTTTCCATGTATTCAAGCAGAGACATGCCTCTAATACAAGATCATGGAATGGTGGGATTGGAAGGGAACTTTAGAGATCATCTAGTCCAACCTCCCTGCAGAAGCAGGTCCCACCTAGATCAAGTCACACAGGAACGTGTCCAGGTGCGTCTTGAAGACCTTCAAGGAATGAGCCTCCACAACCCCTTTGCTTATGGCATCCACAGTAACAAAAAGAATAACTAGTGCTATGCTTCCATATGTGGAACATCTACGTTATAAACACAAGTTCACAAGTTGCAAACAAGGAAGTTAACAGGGCTGGAATGCCTTGGGAGCTTATTTGTGGAAAACACACAACGTAGTTCCACACTTTCTACTTGATGTCTTTTATCCACTGTTCTTTCCAAGACTGCTCTCTTATCAGTTGATTACCAAGAAACTGAGTTGCATGGCAAAGTAAAAATAAGACAAGAAGAAACTCCTAACCTTAACTTCAGAAGCAGCACTGACAAATAATAAAACTGATCTCATTTTCATCCTTCAATAACCTACTTAAGCAGCAGTGAAGAAGCAAGAAACTAATCCATACTGACCTCCTGATAAGGTTTCTTGCCAAATGTGATATGAGAGTTCACCTTGGACCAAGTGCAGTATCCAGTGCAGTATTTAGTACAGTATCACTTGACCAACATACTGTTGGGAGACAGAATGATCCAGTAGATATTTCTATCTTTAACTATTAGTATGATCCTTGAAACACAAACATTTAAGCCTCATGACACTGAAGCTTTTGGTAATGAACATGATAACATATTACTGTATTACAACTGAGGCTAACACCAGGTTTTTTGCTTTAATTTTTGACTTGCTAAGGTTCCAACAAGAAGCCCTCTACTGCTAGATTTCTCTGAGAACGTGTCCTATCTTATAGGGCCGGTTACCTTATCAGTCATCAAGGGAAACAATTCATTTGCTTCCTTAAAGTAGAGGCAATGAACCTTTCTAGTAATGGCCAATTATGAAAAGATTCACTTTTCACTACATGATAAAATAGACATTTATGTCCTTATCATAGAATCATAGCATGGTAGGGGTTGGAAGGGACCTTTAGAGATCATCTAGTCCAACCCTTCATCATGACCATAGTCTGGGAAAAAAATCAGGTTGCCCAGCTCATGACAAAGAGGATAAACACCAAAGAATTGGCTCTTTTTTTCCTCCATCTTCTTCAGAATTGTTCCTTGGGTTTCTTCATTTATATAATTTAGTCCTTTCTTCCACGGCACTGCTGTAAGTTTACTTACATTTTAATACAGATTAAAAAATGATATGTTTTATAGACAAAAGTACTATTTCATAACCTCATACACTAGTGAAAAGTAAAACTCAATCTGAAAACAAATCCTATGTCAACTAATATTCATTGTCAGTGGCGTAGCCTAGCTAAAAAAAACCCTAGTGCCTAAAGATGGAGGCTAGTAGATCACTCCAGTTTCACAAACTATGGAGGTTTTCTGGTGGGCATTCTTTCTGCTGTTCATTTGTTTTAAGAAATACATCATTATATTCCTTGAAGACACCTATATCAGGCCAAAGAGTTTCATAACATTTTAAGAGGTAGTTTGACCACTTTACCTCTGTTTGGAAGTCACATTTTTCTTTCTGAAAGACTCAACAGGAATTACTGTAGTATCACAGAATCACAGTACTCTACATAAACCCACAGGCCAGTATACTGACATTAAAATTACTTTCTCAAGCTTGTTTATTTCAAGGTTATATTTCACTATATTCACTAAAAGTGAGAGTTGGGCAGAGAGGAACCTCATGAGGTTCAACAAGGACAAGTGCAGAGTCCTGTAGCTGGGGAGGAACAACCCCATGCACCAGCACAGGCTGGGGATTGACCGGCTGGAGAGCAGCTCTGCAGAGACAGACCTGGGAGTGCTGGTTGATAATAAACTGACCATGAGCCAGCAATGTGCCCTCGTGGCCAAGAAGGCCAATGGCAGCCTGGGATGCATCAAGAAGACTGTGGGCAGCAGGTCAAGGGAGGTTCTGCTGCCCTTCTCCTCTGCCATATCTGGTGAGGCCTCATCTGGAGTCCTGTGTCCAGTTCTGGGCTCCTCAGCTCAAGAGGGACAGGGAACTGCTGGAGAGAGGCCAGCACAGGGCCACCAAGATGATCAGGGGACGGGAGCATCTTCCTGATGAGGAAAGGCTGCGGGAACTGGGGCTGTTTAGTCTGGAGGAGACTGAGGGGGGATCTCATCAATATTTACAAATATCTAAATGGTGAGTATCAGGAGGTTGGGGCAGCCCTTTTCTGCATTGTCTCAAGTGACAGGACAAGGGGTAACATAAAGAAGCTGGAACACAAAAAGTTCCATTGAAACATAAGGAAAAATTTCTTTCCTGTTGAGGTGAGGGAGCCAGTGTGGAGGCTCCTTCTCTGGAGGTGTTCAAATCTGCCTTGACATGTTCCTGTGCGACCTGACCTAGGTTGACCTGCAGGGAGGTTAGACTGGATCCTGTCTAGAGGTCCCTTCCAATCCTCATCGTTGTGATTCTATGAATCTATGAAAATTAAATTGTAGTCTAAGAAAAATCCCAAACGTGCCAGGTATGAATTGCAGTCACTTCAGGTTAAATCACATCCAAGCATCACCCTATGTACATATTTTGATATATCGAAAGACCTGCCTTAATCTTTATGTGCATTAGGATCAAATCACCCAGTGGACATTGGGAATTCAAAGTACTGCAAATAACTGCACTCTGCAGACAGTGGCGTCTTTGCCAGAGGTTCTCTGAGGGATGTTTTAATTTGTGCTTAGGGCTTCATGGGAGCCCTACTAGTAGAGGTGCCTCGGAGACACGCTGAAATCATCTCACCACAACACAGGAGCTGTGCGCAGGAGGCCTCACTAGTCACAGGTAAGACAGACAAATCAAATGGTAACATTCCCCCATCAGCTTTTCTATTATCTGCCCCACTTTGTGCCAATTTCCTCCAGCTTCCCCAACACCTCTTGCTTTGCTGTTCTTCCTTAAGACACGGGATGGGGATTTGTCAAAGTCAATGAGCACTTTATTACAGTGAGAGTGCTCAGTAATGAACAATTCAGCAATTTAATGAGATTCTGTAGATCTGTCTCCAGCCTGTCCATCAAGTTTCACTTCTATAAAGCACCCTGACACTAATCCTCTGGCATACCCAATCTTCACCCTGGGCTGAATATTAGATTCTTCCACGGTATATTGCATTACCACTATAACCTTAGCAAAAATGATGAACTTAACTACACTTGAGGCAATAGAGCTGGTCTGATTTGATTTTCTTCTATTGGGTTGACTATAAGGGAATTACTTATTTACTAAGATAAAGAAAAAAAAAAAAAAAACACCTCAGTTTCTTATTGCCTTCTGAATGTCTAAATTGGCAAATATTTATGTGTGTCTTTTAATTCATTCTGAGGACCTTGAATATTTATAAATATGTATTTATTCCTGGTTATACAGGCTGAATTAAACACACAAACACACACACACACACATGTATTGCCTGCAGCAGAAAACTAGTTTAAGAAATGCTTTGGAAGAGCATTAGTAACCTTTAGAGAGGCAATTAAGATAGTACTTAAATGGACAGTGTGGAGTTTGTTGTCACTCAGAAAGCAGCATGTTACCTGCAAGTATCTCTCCCCAGTACAACAGTGCAACAGACATGGATTTGTCATATTTGCCTCAGGAAGTGTCCATCCATTGCAGTGCACACAATTAAGAAAATGATTCTTCCTGCAGGACAGGAAAATGACTCAAAAGCTCCCACTTCCCAAACTTTGTTTCAGCAGTTTGCACAGGACGTGTGATTCTGCACAGGCTTGCTCACTACTCATTTGGCATGAAGTTAGATCGTTTGGCTTTCTGCAGCAGCTTTGCTAGCAAAAGTACATCCAAGCATGCAGCTAAGAGATTTCACTGATCCTGCAGAGAAATGATGATAAAACTCAATTGGCCAGTCAGCCATGTCCCATATATAAACTTGGATGTCAAAACCCTTTTCTGATACAGAGATATATGTAGTGGCTAAGACTCCAAAGCATCATGCCTAAGAAAAACCAGACCAAATCCATGATCATGAGCAGTGTGCTGCAGGTTCTGGTGTATGTTCCAGAGACTAGGGCAACAAAAAGTCTAACTTTATATTAGTATCTGTAGAAAAAAACCCTCTCTGTAAAATATTCCATAATTGAAAGCCTCACATTTTGGAAACAGATATGTCAGTTACCAGATCAAAGAGTTAAGTTGCATCTGCACACTTCATGGTTTGAAGAGCTTAACTAGACATTTTCTATTTTAAGAACAGGTATTTTGTTCCTGCATGACACCACTCATTGATAGAACACAATCTTGTTACGATTCTATGGCCAACAAAGGCTATTCTAGATGCAGACTCACCTCTGAGCATGGCAACCTGTGTGATGATTCTCTAAATTGGTTCAGGCAAAGTCAGTTGGGGTAGCCTAAACAATTTCAATGACTATTGAAGTTATTCAATGTTATGTCTGAAGTGAATGGGAATGGCTTTCTGGGATGCATCAAGAATAATGCGAGCAGTAGGCTGAGGGAGGTTCTCCTCCCCCTCTGCTCTGCCCTGCTGGGGCCTCATCTGGAGTTCTGTGTCCAGTTCTGGGCTCCCAAGCTCAAGAGGGACAGGGAACTGCTGGAGAGAGGCCAGCACAGGGCCACCAAGATGATCAGGGGACTGGAACATCTTCCTGATGAGGAAAGGCTGTGGCACATGGGGCTGTTTAGTCTGGAGAAGAGGAGACTGAGGCAGGATCTTATTAACATTTACAAATATGTAAACGGTGGATGTCAGGAAGTTGGGGCAGCACTTTTTTCTGTTGTATCCAGTGACAGGACACGGGCTAGTGGAAAGAAGTTGGAAAGCAAAAAGCTCCATTTAAACATAAGGAAAAACTATTTCAGTGTTGAGGTGAGGTGGCCCTGGAAGGGGACTGGTGTGGAGGCTCCTTCTCTGGAGGTTTTCAAAACCCACCTGGACACGTTCCTGTGTGACCTGATCCAGATGAACCTGCTTCTGCAGAGGGTTGGACTAGATGATCTCTAAAGCTCCCTTCCAAACCTCACCACTCTATGAATCTATGAATAGGACAGTCTGCAGAAGCAGATTGCCACCAGACCTTTGGCACTAGCCTCACCAGAGGCAATAATAATTCATGCACTGGCCATCTCTTTCCACCAACAAAACTGGATCTGGAAGAAAATCTCAGGCCCCATCCAAGTAACACAAGTTGGGCATTAATACAAATATCTCTTTCAAACAAACTAATTGCATTCACACAACAGACCACTTCTTTGAATTTCATTTAAAAATTTCCCTCAGTTGTTATTCACAGTTTTTGCTCAAGTGCTTAATTCTCCCTCGAGACTGCTCCAGGGTTTCAAAACAACAGATTACTGCTACGGTTTATAGAGTATCACACATTCTGCTTGTTCACCAATCTCCTTACCTGCCAGATTTGCTCTTCACTGAGAGAAGTGAGTCTATCACTTTTAAAAACCTCTCGAAGGAGACAATATGGGAGTGCCAGAACTTCTTCGGGATGACTCTTCAATAGCTCAGAGAGATGTTTGACTAAGAAGTCAACCACTGCATTCTCCAGCACAGTGAGGTTGAAGAGGTCTGCAAGCTTGTACAGGTCCAAGTAATTAAAGCTATTTAATTCCTAAATGGGTGAAGAAAACAAAACACATCTCAGAAAAAATAAAAAAAACCAAAACAACAACAAAACAGAGAAGGAAACAAAACCCCACAAGTCTCCAATAATGATAAAATGTTCTTTGCTAGATGTGGGAAGGAAAGTAACAGAACTAGAAATTAATGAACACAGCTTCATTCACAATCTTTGTGTAAACCTTACCAGTACAAGTACAAATATCTGTGATAGTACTAATTTCTATTCCAGCTGCTAAGGTTATATATGAATAAAGCATCTGTAAGAAACAGCGATCAGTACTTAATATAATGAACCAGCATGATTTGTGCTGTATGACAAGAGCTCACAGGAGTTAACAAGGGGATTAAAACAATATGTTTATTAACTACAATGGTTTGTTCCAAAGCAACTGTTTGATCATGATTTACCGTTTTGATTGAGCTACTGCATCTGTGCAGTATGACTTTCAGTATCACAAAACATGAGATGCTGATCTACATTTTGTTAGGTATACATTTATCCTAAATGAACAGATACACCTTTATTTTCCCAACCACTGCCATCAACCTATAGCAAATGTTGACTCTGTATTCTTTTCTCCTCCTTCTCCTTCTAGAAGCACAAAATCTGCAGGGACAAAAGCTACAATAACTCAGGGCAGGAAGTTTTTTCCACCCTGGTAACAGATAACCTGTATTTACAGGCTAATATTTTCCACTTGGCATCCCTTGTAACTCAGTGTCTGGACAAGCTAAGTAGTGCTATTCTAAGACCGTGCTGCTCCCTTCAGGGGAGAGGCCAAGAATTCATCCGTGTTAGAGCAAAGCACCCTGGATGTCTGGGAGGGGAAAAAAAGCACGTTTACCTATCTGCTCAGTTCTTGCTGTATTCTCCCATCTCTTTTCCTCTCTCCTCCACAACCCTGGTTTTCATCTTCCAATTTACCGCCTTGCTCCCTTATCAGCCGCTTTCTCCTTGACCGGCCCCGCGTGCGAAAAACGACAAGAAGCCTTGTCAGATTCACTTTGCTGGTTAGTTAACGCAGGGACTAGAGCGAGGAGGAAAAGAGAAACAGCCTTGAACGAAGTCGATTTCGCTTTCGGGGGCTGCTGGCTGGAATGGCAGCACCAAATGAAGCTGACAAGAAATCTTGTAAAATGTCAACCGAGCTGCGGCTGGCAGATCCAGGCGAGCAAGCGGGAAGTGCGAAGAAGGGGGTTTTTTTTGGAATGTTTTATGGCCTACATCTTGCAGGTGTGAAACAGGGTGGCTGGCCCAATGACTGGGGAGCTGTTTATGCATATGCAATGGAGAGTGGAGAAAGGAAAGGTTGGTTTTTTTTTTTTCTCCCCCCTTGTCTCCCACCTGCTTAGAGAAGTCGGTACTGGAGGAAACTGAAGCGAATTCCTGGGGAGGCTCCTGCTTGTTACACTGTCTCCCAGTGTGAATGGCTCACCTTCCCTGGCAGGGTTGTACAGTAAAGATAAATCCTATTCATTATCTACTTTAAGTGCCACATGGGAGTTTCACATTGTTTTCTTGGAAGTTCTTTACACCATCAGAAGGAGCACTAACAGCCGTCATCCCTAAAGCCACGGGCTCCTCTTCACACCAAGACAGAGAAGGTAAGGATAAATCTTCTCCAATTGCAGAAAGAAAGAAATGGATTTGACATGAGAAGTAACAGGTCTGTGTGCTTGCTTAGGGATTTGATACCTGCAGATCACAGATGGTACCTCACCCCACCACTTCTGTGATGGCCACGCGATTGGTGGCAACAACACACAGGAGTATAATCAAAGTAAACATCCCAGCATTTGACAAGCAGCAACCGTGGTTGATTGTCCCTGCTTTGGAAGGCTATCTTTGCAAAGAACTCCCCAATTGAATGAGTGCCAAACATCCAGAAAGAAATTTAGAAGAGCTCAGTGCATTCAACAGCTGTATCTGGGGAGGATTAAAATAAACAAATAGATAATCAAGCGCTGTGATCTGAGGATTCAGCAGCCCAACTAAAACACAGGCCTGATCAAACCCTACAGAGTGGCAGTGGAGAAGGACAGATGGCTTTCGGTGGACTTCAGAAGAGGACAATACTCATTAGAGAGAAGCAGCAATGCGACACACAAATACAGTTTTCCCCTGAAAAGTCTTCACATTTTCAGTGAAATCTGAAAGACTTCATCTGCAAGTCTTCATTTTGGGTTTGGGTATCTTTTGTGATCCCTCAAACTCCCCTTTGTGCTCAAATCAACATCAGTTGAAGTTTTTTTATGAAAGCCAACATGCAGCTGGGAAAGGCCAAATATACCTATGAATGGACAAAATACACTCACATCAGTTGTTTATTTACAATATTATTTGTATTGATATGTGGTCACTTATTTCAGATGCTTATTTATGTGTCTGTTTATTTATCAGGAGGGTTTACTTGTTTACTTATTTCCATTGGTAAGCCTCAGGTGATTCCTGATGCTTCACTCAACAATGTGTTAGTGAATTGCTGGACTTAATGGTTTACTGCTTGATAAATATTGCAAGTGTATTTTGTTATAGCTGGTCTTGGCCTGCAATCAGAAACATTCACTTCTCTTTTTATAAGGTTAGAGCTGATTTACAGGTTTGTATTTCACAGCCAAAGCAGCAAGTAATGCATTAGCTTTTACAAATGAAAATGATCAGTGTCACACCAATACTCAAATTGAAATGATAGAGTACTAAACATTACTGTCTCTGTGAGAACACTAGAAGACAAAAGGATTCTGTGGTTCTATGATTCTATGTAAAGTGTAACACTGAGACTGCATGAAAAGAGCAGACTGAGGGGGGATCTTATTAGTATTGACAACTATCTAAATGGTGGGTGTCAGGAGGTTGGGGTAGCACTTTTTTCGATGCAAACAAGACAAGGGGTGATGGGATGAAGCTGGAACACAAAAAGTTCCACGTAAACATAAGGAAAAACTATTTCACTATGAGGGTGAGGCAGCCTTGGCCCAGGCTGCCCAGGGAGGGTGTGGAGGCTCCTTCCTTGGAGGTCTTCAAGACCCATCTGGACACGTTCCTGTGTGACTTGATCTAGGTGAACCTGCATCTGCAGGCGGGTTGGACTAGATGATCTCTAAAGGTCCCTTCCAACCCTACCATTCTATGATTCTATGATATAGAGCACAGATAAGATAACCTAACTCTTCACATGTGGTAAAGCTTCGAGACACATCAGACTAAAACACTGTATGGAAGTTAGGTGCAAACCAAAAAAGGAAGAAAAATAACATTGTTTAAAAGATGAAATAGGTTACCAGACAGCAAGTTTAGATGTAGGCATGAGTAAGAGTTCTGGCATTCTATTTTCCACAGATTTTTACTCTAGTGTGTTAAAAAAGCCACTACAGGAGTAGCGTGCAACTTTCCTCTGCTACCGTATTGCAGAAGACACTTGTTACAAACGTGCAACACAAAACAGGCTTATGGAAATTATCGAGGCTTTTCCTCTTGTCTTTAGAAACTTCTAAATATATGCCACTTATCTTATTTGAACTGAAGGATGAAATATGAACACAAGCAGAACTGTCACCGAGAGCTGAAGAGAATTAGGGGAAGGGAGCGATCCTATCTCTTCCAATACAGAGTGTTACACTGTGTGTGTTACACTGTGTGGCAACACATTTTAGACTAAGAAAATGTGTTTAAGATGATATATCCAGACCTTACAACTAACAGCTGCAACAGTTCTAAAATCTCACGGTAAACTCAAACCAATTTAATAAATTGGCCAAATTACTTACCAGTGTCTACTTCCAAAATGAGAAGCTGTCTTTGATCCTATGCATACTACTTCATACACACCCCCCTGCTCCCCCCCCCTCTTAAGAGAATCCATTGTTCTACACTACTGGTCTTCTGATTCAGTAGTATCAACCTTTAGATGCCAAACCAATTTAACAATGAGCTGCCATTTTAAACTGTCAGGAAAGAAAAATCAGTTTTCTGAACAAACATAATCTGAGAGATGACAATATTAAATATTAAAAATAAATGATGTGACACGGTCTGGTTTTTAACACAGAGGTCCACTTTAATACAGAGATATGATAAATTGTCAAACAGGGAAAAGAGTTATAAACATTGTATTTAAATTACTTCCAAATCCATCTTTACTCGTTTGTACTTTAAAGAATAATTGCCTGGCTGAAGCCACAGAAAAGGATGTAACAGATTGATAAATTAGAGTTAATCATAACCGAGTACACACCAGACTACAATATACCTCTCTTCCTCTGCTCCATGTTATAAATAGCAGAAAAAAAAAGCACAAGGAGAACTAAGGGGAAAAGAATGCATTTCTTTATGACCTTATTTGAAAGATAAACTCCTCGGGGAAATACAATTTATTCAGATTATCAAGACCCTGCTGTGCAAATCTACAGTCTGGGAGCACACTACAGAGATCAAACAATATTTACTTTATTCTGTTGGGTATAAAAGCTTTTAATGAATGTATAATTAAGACAGAAAAAGTATATACAGCTTTAGAATTCCACTGCCAAGCCAAGCCATTAATTTCCAAAGTATCGTACCCAGTTGTAACTCCACCTGCTTCCTATTTAGATTACAACACTGTTATAAATCAAAGTATTAAATGACTAGCCTTGCTGCTATAACAGAGAAGAGATGCTGCTTGGTGACACTATTTCCCCTTTTCCTAAAAGAGGTTCACCAATTTAAAGCAAAAAAAAAAAAAAGGAAGTGTGAGGTCTCTGGGATGGGAACATGTTTAACTCAAAATCCTTAAGCAGCACCTAGTACAACAGGGACTCAACCCTGTGTCCTCCAGGTTTGCTGCTATGTTAAATATTATGAAGCAGTTGCACCACTCAGAAGAGCACCTTGACATCAATTGTAGCAAAGACAGACTGTAAATAGATAAGGGATAGCAAAACTGTAGTGAGGAAGTATTTATTTGACAACAAAAGGGATCAATACAAAAGGGAAATCTGGTTCTAGAGCTCTTCCGTTTCAAAGGTTCTAGTTCTTTTCTGTTTCTAAGGTAAAGTCTCACACATTACCTAAGAACTTACAGATCACGCACACTCTGAACAGCACAGTAGACAGGTATTTTGCAATAAGATAAGCACAAATCCTTGTAAAACTGTATTTTACATGAAATGACTTGAAATTTGTCTCCACTGAACACCAAAGGCATCCAGTTGAACCATCAAAGACATTTTGCTGAAGCCTCGTCACAGTGGAACAAGTGGGTCAGAACTTTGTAATGTATAAACCTGTCTTTATATGTAATACAAGGTCATTGCAAACTGTTGATGTATTTACTGGCACAGTAAAGGATCATTGAATCATAGAGTGGTAGGGTTGGAAGGTACCTTTAGAGATTATCTAGTTCAACTCTCCTGCAGAAGCAGGTTCACCTCGATCAGGTCACACAGGAACGTGTCCAGGTGGGTCTTGAAGACCTCCAAGGAAGGAGCCTCCACCCCCTCCCTGGGCAGCCTGGGCCAGGACTCCCTCACCTCAACAGTGAAATAGTTTTTTTCGTTGCACTTGGCATAGAAGCTCCTCAAATCCAAATCTTCACGTCTCACCTGGCTTCACATCTCACCACACATTTCTGGCAAGACAACTGTAGCAATCAGAATTATTTAACAAATAAAAATGAATGTGGAGATCATCTAACCTTTCACCTGGCCCTTTTACACCATCTCACACAACAGAAACCCAAAGGGAGGATATCATCAGATGTAACAGTGTTTACAGGTTTGCCTGTTATGTGAGCCTGTCGTTTCTTTAAATACGTTCTGAGGAATGACACAAACCTGCATTCCGTACTCCAGCATAAATCATGGGATATTGATACAAAATCTTTATGGATGTTTCATTACTTTATATTTTTGCTAACTCTTCAGAGTTACTACAGTGCTTTAGGAAAGCTGAGAGCTACATGGCTAATCCATCCAAGCCCCAGCCATCTTTTATGGCAAATGTTCACTTTTTTTCTATTGCTGTTAATACTCTCAAATCCAGAAAGAGAAAGTTTTTTCCTTTAGAAACCCAAAATTCACAGGAGCAGCAGTTAAAAACACGACTGCAGGATTCACCTCAGATCAAAGATTCATTTAATGATGATCTCAAAATGAAGTTATTAATAGTAAGATATAAAGCAGCGCAGCTTCTTTCAGCAAAGCCCTCAAGGAATTGATTCTTGATCCCATATTGTTAACAGCTGATTTGAACTAGAGAATGATAAGTTATGCCTGGAGTTTGCAGAAGACTCCGCAAAAGCAGTGAGGTAACAAATTATGAGAATGACACAATACAAGTATGTCATGGTTTGACATGACAGCCTTTTTTTGGTAAGGGGGAAGGGGCTGTAAAGATGGCGCCTGTAAGAAGTTGTTTGCAACTCTCCCCAGCTCTGAGCCAGACCCACGTCTGGGGCTGAGCCAATTAGACGCCTCCACGATCACTTTTTAAGAGGAAGCCGGTAGAGGAGNATTGTGATGAAGAATCCACGCCAGAGATATTCACCAAGGACTCTGCCCCGAGAGAGGGACCCCATATCGGCAGAAGCCGCAGCTGCTGGGAGCACCCCACGCCAGACAAGTTCGTTAAGGACTGTGTGCCGGGGGAGGAACCCCATGTTGGAGCAGGGGAAGAATGCCAGGAGTCGTCCTCTTCTGAGAAGACAGAAGCGGCAGAGCCCATCTTTGAGAGACTGACCACATCCCCCATTCCCTGCCCCCCTGCGCCGTTGGGGGTGAATGGGAGCACCAAGCAAGGGACTCTCGTGGTGCTGCTGTGCTAGGTGGGCCAAACCATGACAAAGTATTATTTGGCTTTCCTGGCAAAATAATCACATTAAAAAATATATATACTAACATAGCTGATATAAGAACCATACCTGGCTCTGTTTTGAACAACACTTACAGAGCATCAAGAGGCACTAAGAAGTGATCATAAATAGCAACATCAGTTTCCAGAACAGCGCTGCAGCAAAAAAACAAACTTGTGTCATGAGATGCATACCAAATACTGTCCAGTAAAATAAACAAACTCCTTTGCTGCTTCAACGTCACATTTTTAAGGCTACTGCTCAAATATCGGTCCCAGTTCTGAAGTCCAGACTTTAAGGGTACGAAACAACTCCAAGCTGGAAAAACAACCTTGAAAGCTTCAAGGTGCTCAACTTAGTATTTTTATAAAGAAAGACTCCTGAAGGATTTGATCTTAAGCAAAGATATTTACAAAATAGAAAGAATGGATGAATGCAAAACAAAATGCTGACCTAATTTTCAGAAAAGAGTTTCAGGTTATGAATGTAGGATCAAGTTACCCTGGCCACTGGACTAGGAAGTACAGGACTGTTTGCATGGCCTTTGTGTGACAACAGCAATATGCAACTCTGCATTAAAAAACTGACTGCAATAGAACATTTTTCTTTTGCCAATTGTCTGTACAGGTAAAGAAGGAAATATTTGTGCCGTTTAACCTCTGAGAGGATATGGTTTCACAGTCCTCTGAAGAGCAAAGAACTTGTTGCAGTCGCAGGAATATATGAGGGTACTCAGCAGTTGAAAGAACCTGATCATAAGCATGTGAATGATAGAAAGGTAACATTTCCATTTTGTTTGGAAAACTGTTATTTGTTCAGGTATCTCTATGCTTCTGCAATGTCTGACCTCACCTCAAAAAGTCACTAAGAAATCTTTTGCTCACAGCACTAAACCAAGAAAACTAGAAACCAAGGCAAATCCTCATTTTATGGAGAAAAAAAAAAACACTCGAGGAGCAGAAGAATCATTTAAAAGATTTCCCTGGATGCAGAGATACAAAAGCCAGAACCTCAAATGCCTGGAACTGACTCCAGTGCTCTAATTGTTAGATCATTCATTTCATTCCCACTCCCAACTTTAACATATAAAGCTAGTTATAAAGCTCAGTGTATCAGCATAATGTCTGTAATATGTTTTGTATAAGCATTATGTTCCAGTAAAATAAAACCCTCTGCAACACTCTGTCCCTTAATCTATGCAAAGAACATCTCTCCCATGACTAGGAGCTGTGCTGATGAGTAGGTTTACTGTATAATAATCATAATTGATTTCAAGAGGTAAACAGGATAAAAAGGGAGAGTAGTAGTCTACGTGCAGGAAGAAAAGTAAAAGAATGAAAAGGATTCTGGAAGCGGCATTGAATTAAAAACATAATAATGACTCTGTATGCATGAGGATCAAGGGGGATTTGCTTGTATTTTAAGCATTATTGACTAAGGATTGACTTATCACTGCCTTGGTCAGAAATTATTACAAATCTGACTCTCAAAACCAGAAAACCTAGAAAGGCCAAAGCCCAAATGTCAAAACTGGACCTTGACACAATGTCTGGTATGACATTTCCTACGTGTGACCTTGAGTAGAGCCAAACGAGTCACAAGTCCTCCAAAAACTAACACAAGTGAATATTCACACTGCTAAAGGTACTAGGCATCAGGAAAGCCAGTGCTTTCAAAGAACATACCAACTTTTGTACATTTAGTTTCTAGCAGTTCTTACCAAGAATAAAAAGTAATTCCCTCCCTCCCTGACTCTCAAACAGCTGAAGATCAGAATTCCATGCTTTACCAACAAGGCTTTCCCCCCCACCACAGAAATAGAGAAGACAAAAATATTTATTCCATGCACCATATATTTGAAACAAGTAACCAGATGATGACATCTTCTCTAGCTTCAAAATTTCACTTTGAAGACACCATCTTTAAAAGCAGAACAGATCACTGTAGGCCCAATTACTAAGTGTTCACAACTAGAGATGCTTGACACGATGACAAAATTTTGAAGGATATAAAGGGCACCTCTTCTATATCCCCCCTTCAAACACAATCAGAATAAACTGAGGCCAGACATACTTGAACAAATACAAATTTTAGTAAGAAACGTTGCTAAAACATCCAAGTTTCAAAGATTTCAACCCCACCTAAAAGCAAAACACTAGCCACAGCTTATCAAAGTTACATACACCTAAAGCAGTCTTTTCCCCACCCTGACATTTTCTCCACACACACTGATCATTTTGCTACTTGTTTTATTCCTTCTTAAGAAGTTCCATTAATCTGTTCAGCTTTTGGTCTACAGCTGACTGGTGTTATATGAGTCAGAGCTGGATTATGACTTTTTACTAATGGTGTATAATACACGTGCAAATTAAGACTGACAACAGTATACAGGTTGTCAAATAGTTTCAAGTATATATATACAGGAGACATTCAGTATCAGTCTCTAGGGGTCCTTGACATCACCATTGTATACATAAACACTCCTGCGTGTTTCAGTTCCCTGTGTAGATGGTAATGCTGCAAAGACAAGTAAAAATATAGTGAGGCAGAAAGAAAATGAATATATATATAAGCACATATAAACACTGATTTTTGGGCCTGGCATAAGATATTGGGCTGCACCCTTAGCTTTTTTCCATGTCAACAAAATGCCATTTCATGTCAGTGAGCATTTCAATCCCAATGTGTTTTGGGGGCTGAACATACCTGAGGTTATCACAGAATCATAATAGTTGCAAAAGATCTTTTAAGACAGAGTCCAACCCCTCACCTCATACTGCCAGGCCCATCACTAAACTAAACCATGTCCCTCAGCACCTCATCTGTGTGTCTGTTGAATATCTCCAGGGATGGTGACTCCACCAGCTCCTTGGGCAGCCCCTTCCAATGCTTCATAACCCTCTGGGTGAAAAAGTTCTCCCTAATGTCCAATCTAAACCTCCCCTGGTGCAACTTGAGCCCATTTCCTCATGTCCTGTCATTCATTACTGGGGAGATCAACTCCAGCCTCACTACAAGTCCCCTTCAGGAAGTTACAGAGAGTGCTCATGTCTCCTCTCAGCCCTCTTTTCCAGGCTAAACATCCCCAGCTCCCTCAGCCACTCCTCATAACTCTTGTTCTCCAGACCCTTCACCGGCTTCATTGTCTATCTCTGGACACACTCCAGCACCTCAGTGTCCTTCCTGTAGTGAGGGGCTCAGAACTGGACACAACACTCAAGGTGCAGCCTCACCAGCACCAAGTACAGGGGACAATCACTTCCTTGGCCCTGCTGGTCACACTATTTCTGATCCAGGCCAGGATGCCCTTGGCCTTCTTGGCCACCTGGGCACGCTGCTGGCTCATGTTCAGCTGATATCAATTAACAGCCCCAGGCTCTTTTCCTTTGGGCAGCTTTCCAGCCCCTCTGCCCTAAGCCTGTAGCATTGCCTGGGGTTGGTGTGGCCCAAGTGCAGGAGCCAGCACTTGCCCTTGTCAAACCTCATGTGATTGGCCTCATACAATTGAACATTATACAACTGGCCTCAGCCCATTGCTCCAGCCCGTGCAGGTCCCTCTGAAGAGCCTCTCTGTCCTCAATACAGTTACTACAATATACATGGCTGTTATAATATTACTACAGTGCTTTCCCCATGATAAACACGTGTTTAGATGCTATGGAAATTCAAGGCCTTTTGCATACATACTTAGAAGAGACATGGCTTGTGGTGAACAAAGAGAAAACACTGAAATAGAATTTAGAGAAAATCTCCTTTTAGTGCCTTTGGAAACCTTCACAGCAAAGGCAAAGGTGTTTACAAGGCAAATTCAGCCAATATATTACTACTCCTCTAATCCGCAGGACACAACAGCTCCTAGGAAAATTACTGTAGACAATGTCACGTGCTACCAGCTCACCTCCTGATGAACCACAGATAAAAGCCCTCATTTACATCATTCAAGATCCAATGCCACCAAGGCAGTCAGACACACTCTGTGGTATAAATCACAAGTTCTGTAAGACTCTGTCAAAACAGATGGGACATTTAGCAGCAACTTCCTCAAAACCAATACAGCTGTTTAGAACTGATTACGCAGGAAAACAAGTGAATAAAGTTACGAATATTTTTCAGTTTAGAATAACACACATACAGGACATTATTGATGGTTAACAAAGTAGTTGATGTAAACCTAAAGATTAGTAGTATCTTTGATTTCTAGAAATAGTGATATGAATAAGGACAATTTAGAACTTCCCAAGTTCTGATTACATACTGGCTGAAGATTCAGTAAGGCAGCATGTATATATTTATATATTTATTCTGGGTTCAAGGCCTATTTCAGACAGGAATGAGAGGTTTTAAATAGAGTTAGACTACATCACAATTCTCAAGCAAGATACTGGTACCCTGGCAAATTCTATTCTGATGCATTTGGGCAAACAAAACACTGTAAATGATAGAACGTGCTAAAATGCTGTTTCATTTACCTCTGCTAAGTGATCTACTGGAAAACATAAACAGCCTTACATGGAACTTAGTTCCTTCTTTCTCCCCTACAAACTGAAATGGTTCAGTGAGAAATGTATCCCTATTAATCACTGAAGTAATGTCTAGCAGTAGATAAAACTAGATGATAATTTGAGGCACTTCTATTTGTGAATCTATTTAAGTATACTTTGGGCTTAGGTAATTTTCATCATAAATCTTTCTTCTTAACTAGCAAAACACACTAGTTGAGTTGTTCAGACAAATGTTGAGCAGTTCAGATAAATGGATCAAATGGTAATGACTAAGCCACCAGAAAAACAACATCTAATGGGAAGGTGGGGAAACAACTATGTAGATTCTTATCAGGTTCAGACTTTTTGCCTTTAACAAGGGATGATCTAAAAAACAGGTCTAAAATGCAAATACTGCCAAACTGGGGGATGTATCAGCTTGGAACCTTAAGGTGGAGATGGACTGAAATCATATCAAATAAACAAGGTTTTGAAAGGATAGTGTCTTCTATTAAACTGACCATAAAATGAAAATAAAATTTACAAGGTCCAACAGCTGTTAAAGATGGAGCAGAGTCATCCACTATTTTCCTCAGTTTAATACTTTATGCGCCAAGTTGCCTCTCAAATTCCACCAAATAATATATTTTCTCATTCACTGGCTTAAGAAACATTCTGCTCCTGCTTAACATTTCAAATTTGAAACAGATCTCTGTGAAAATAACAATAGTGTATTTCAAAATAAAAACTACAGAAGAAGTAAAAGATACTTACTTGATAAGCAAGAAAAAAAACAGTTCGATTTTGGCTAAGCCAGTACAGAGGAAAGCAAAGATGGACAATTAACTCTCTACCACAGTGATACTTCTGAGATAAAATCAGATTGTAACTCACTTCAGGACCAATGTTCTCTTCAGGTTCATAGGTTACAAATGATTTATGGCCATCGTTTTGTACGTAGCATTCTGGCTTTTCCCTTATTGGTAAATACTTTATAGCCGAAGCGTTGTCATGTTTCAGAAATACCTTTGCTAAAATGGCTCAAATTGCTTTAGATCAAAGCAAATTTAAACAAAATGTCCCTCTGCTTCTTTACAGAAGACTAAAAAGAAAAAAAAAAAGGAAAAAGCTGTATGTGTTGTATGTGTCTAGTGCCTGTATTCCTGTTCTTTCACATTAGAGCTGTAAGTCTTCTCTTTCAGGTCACGTCTTCCACATAAAAGTGCTAAACTAATGCCGCTTAATGACAAATTAATGTCCATGAATAAAAAATACACCTCTAATAGCACAGAGTAATTTGCCATTACAATATCATCATTGGACATGCCCCTGGTTTAATACGATGTATTTAATTCATAACTTAATGAGTGATATATAAAAAGAGAGAGATGAACCCTGCAATTACATTTATGTGAGTCTGTCACCTTATTTGTAAAACCTTAGAGTCATTTACATTCAAATTAGAACAAATGAGTGATTTCACAAAGTGCAGTGACAAATGACCATCGCCGCACCAGACAGAACTGCATTTCCTGGGAAAACATTAACGCTTCCCTATTATTTGTTAAAAATTACAATGCATATTGCCCAGTGTTGTGTGAATAATGACTTTTTTACTGATTAGGTCAGGAGACTAATGCGGAGTAAAAATAAATACTTTTTCTTTGCCTTTTTTCCCCTGGTTTTGGCTGAAATCTCCCTCTCGCGGGCTCACACTGCCATCTGCCGCCTAAGCTCAGCCCGCCTGCCTCACCGCTGACATTCATTCCCCTCTGCCTCTCGGGGTTCATCTCTTGCCATCAAACACCTTGCCCTGACAGACTTCTAAGCCGGGGACACCACCAGATACAGAGTTGTTGCACTACCCAATTACAAACGCTGCCGTTTTGGGGGTTCACGCATCTGAACTGCTTCAGTTCGGAAGGAGAATTAAAAGCTGATGACAGTGGGGGGCAGGAAGGATGAGGAGATATAAACCATTGGGTTTATTACCATCTGATCAATACCAAAGAAGAATTTTGTACACTAAGCACTCAGGGATTTGTCACCCTCTATAAAAATACTAGAAAGATAATAGAAGCAGGAATCTCTCAGGGGCCGTGGGACAGAAAGGTCAGGTAAGGACACGGACTAGAAAGACAAACATGAGAAGGGCAGGGAGGGAAACCATAACAGTCCTCATGAAAACCACACCAGATCTGCTCTCCTTTCCTGACACAAACTGCAAAGACAAAGAAGATGTGGCAGCATCAGCCTTTTCACAACTTGTGACCCCTCCTGAAACTCTGATGCAGAAGACTGGCAACGTGTATCTGTACAACTGGCTTGTACAACTGTATCTGTACAGTTCAGGAGCTTGAATTTTGCCAGCAGGAGTAAACCTAGACATTCCAGCATCATTTTAATTTATTTATTTATTTTACACCTCTATTAGCAATTCCAATTCAGCTTTGCCAACTATACCTCATTAGGAAAAGCAACACACACATACACAAAGCTAGCAGGTTCCTGACCACAGTTGCACCACTTTCTCTGACAGTTAACACACCCCAGGAGCAAAATACCCACTATCACATCACATCACAGCTTAAAAGCAGCAAGTAGATTACAGCAAGAATGGGATTCACTGACATCAGCTGAAATACAGAGCAAACTACCTTCATTTTTTCCTGAATCCCACTCTAAGTTGCAATCCTCAGCAGCGCATTCATTTTTTTGTATATATGTATGTGTAAATCTACATCTCTGTAATGCATCTGCATGTTAAAGAGAGAAGATAAATTCCCAAAGTTATTTTTATTGAGCTTATAAGAACTTCCCTAATGACTTTCAATAGCTCAATGAGTCAACAGCTCACAAAATATGCTCCTTCAAAAAAACAGCAGGCCACCACAGCAACGAGTGGTTGCATAACACTGAAAACCAACAAAATGCAAGACAGTATTATTTCACTCTCCTTGGTATGAGAAGGTCCCTCTTTCCACCATGGGATGAAGTTGGTAGACTCACATTTGATGGTGGTGGCTTTATAAACCACCACTGTAATTCTGGGGGAATAAGGGGTGGAGAATGTGCATGTATGTGTTTAAAAAAGCTAAGCTGTGGTTGCTAGATGTCATTTAGATTTTGTTTTCGTGTAGAGCAAATGAAACTGGAAAACTCAGGAGCTTAAATCCCAGCTGAGCTAAGGCTTCTTGCAATACAAAGGCTACGCTCTCAAACTCTGGTGTAAGAATTAATTTGTCTCTGAAAGACTGTATCTTGGTGAAAGTTGAGATTGTTCCAAATGAAGAAGCTGGATTTAAGAAAAATAGCTCTGAAGCTTTGTCCCCACCATGTATGTAAATCATGCACGCTCCTTTTAATTCCACAGGCAGATGCATTTGTAGCTTCTTCCCTTTACAAACAGTGACACATTTCAATCTACAAGCACACTCAAACAGTTTCAAGTTAGTAGAAGATCTGGATCACTGGGTGTTCCTATAGCATGGGGAAAAAATTGTTTCATAAGCCTTGATTGACCCTTAGACTAGAAGGTTTAAAATCAAATGCCTCTACTGAAGACAATTTGCCTGCTTCAATTATTAACAATAATTATTCCAGGAGGTCTTTTTTTTAATCATTTGCAAGTTGATTGATTTTTGCACTCCAGGCCTGATCCTGCTCACTGCCTGTTTCTGTGTACGAAAATCCAGAGGGCACAGTACAGACGTGGCTCCAACCGACTGCTGCTGTACAGCGCTGTGGTTTATTTCAGGCTCATTTAAATCACTCACCTAAAATACTCTCCTCAGCTTAAACTGGTCCTCATTAAAGATATTATGACCAATATCAGTAGCAAGCAGGCAGATATACCTGTGACAGGGTTCTACCCACTGTAACCGAGTTTCTAAAAGGTAACCTAGTGCATTTTAGCAGGGTACTTAATGCAGTTAAAACTAATGGGAATATTGGCATCAAAATTCTACATTCTCTTGACACAAAAACACTTACGATCCCCAAACTAATCTTTAACAGCAGGGGGAAGTTTAATTTCAAATGAGGATCATTGCTCATGTCACTTGCTGCTTCCAGCTACTGCGAGAACAGGACGTGATTTCCAGCACTGAATACAAGGCCAGACAGCTAACACTACTTTGTAGTAAGGCTGTATTGAAAATATGCAACTGTCTGTCCAGTAAACATAACATAAATGATATCCTAGACTGTATCCAGTAAAACAATCACACTGGACTTCAGACAATACAGAAAAATCACTTAGTTTTAAGACTTTAAATACAGACAACCACATCCCAGGTCGCTGAATGCCAGTGAAAACCAACCTCTGGTTTAAAATCTGGTTACTAAACCTATACTCACACAATATTGAGTGGAAGTTGATCAGTGAAAGCAAGTTCCATATAAAACTTGTATTCTGAATAGCTTTCCCTCCCTACTAAGACTTTTTGATTGTTAAAATCATTTATAGTTTGCAGCTGTGTTTTAGACCAAATACACAAACAGCAAAGGAAAAAAGACAAAGCTCCTTACACCTACAATCAGTTTTGTAACTCGGACATATTATGAAACAAACATTCTGTGTTCTGAATAAATCTTTTAACACGTTTATTCTCTTGTATAAGAATAAAGTTATCATGTAACCATCGGAAAACACATTTACAAGCTTTAAAGTACAAAATAGGTCATCACAAACACACCACCTAATACTATGCTTTCTACAGCTCCATTTAAGAAGTCCATTCTCAGATCTTTGTCACATTCAACACCTTCAACTAGCTTTCTCTTGCCTTCTCCAGTGTCAGAGTAGGACAGTTAGAGTCCACTGGAACTTTAAAGACTAAAACTTTATAAAGGGAAATGACTTTCAGATCATGCATTCCCATTATATTTCAAAGTCTACCTGTTGGTTGCAGCTCTCTGTGTTAGCCTTTGAAAAACCTCAGCCAAAACTGACAATCAATCTGAGCTGAAAGAGGAGCTCAGGAAACAGGATTCTTAGAGAGCTGGCTGTGCACTCTGTGAGCAAATGCTGCATGCATCATCACAGATCATAGTGCAATTCAGAACTCACAAAGCTCAAGTCTTCACCTTAGTTTTCCCACCCCTATATAGAAGCGATTCAGCTAAGAACAATCACTTTGCCTTACCGTTTGTTTAGGTTGAGATAGTTGTGTGAGATTTGAAGTCTTGTTTCAATGCTTGAAGTACCCAAGAATTATGCAGACAACAGGAACGAATAGATTCATGAATATGGATGTCTCTCCAATAAAATACATCAGCGTGCTTCAAAAAAGTCCCCCTCTACAAATGAAGCTAAAGACAAAACCCCTAAACAGCAGAGGCTTGGGAGTAATCATAATTCAAGATGTGACACAGCTGAGGAGGGGGAAGAAGTCTGCACAACACAAAGCTGGAAGTAAGACCTAAAATCAGGAATACGTGGATATTTCTCTTCTTGCCATGTAGAGAAAATATGATCTACAATTCTTTTAAAAGAAAAATGTAGGAAATCATCAATTCAAAATGGGAATGAGTTTTCCATTGAGAAAATGGAATCAGCATTAGATGCTGCAAAACGTTTGAGAAGGTGAAGTTTATAGATAATAAGAGACATTCAGTCTCTTATAGCAGTGTTGTCAGAAAGCTCCATTGCATCGTGCTATCATAAAGATGGATATTACTTAATGGGGGGGGNGGGGGGGGGTGGTCCCTCTCCTTTTCTGTCTTTCCTCTAACCTCTCCATAAAAATGTCATAATCGTGTTTCGAATAATTTGTTACAGGAATCATTTTGAGATTCATCAACTAATTAAAGTGCTCTAAGCTGGTGAGTCTGTAAGAAAAGATCTGTCTTAAAGCCAAAAAAACGTCTTGTTTATTCTGAGTCAACTGAGAGGAAATTCCTTAAAGTTCAGTGAATATAAAACTCAGCATTGGCTAGAAATAAATCTTCCCCTAACACATTGCAAATCATCTTTGACAATTAGTCACTTGGACAATCACTTTCAATGAACTAGATCAGTAACAGGCTTTGTACAGACTGCAAATATGCCTTGAAACATAGAGATATGTGTATAGGCCATGCCAATTGCATTTCATAGAATCATAGAATGGTAGGGGTTGGAAGGGACCTTTAGAGATCATCCAGTCCGATCCCCCTGCAGAAGCAGGTTCACCTAGGTCAGGTCACACAGGAACGTGTCTAGGCGGGTCTTGAAGACCCTCCACAACCTCTGTGACAGAAAAAGTCCTTATTGAAATTCAAATGAAAGTATCAAGAAGAAATAGTTTCACCTCTTCATCTTTTGTCTTGAGCTCTATAAAACTGAGAAGCTGGAAAACCTACAAAAAGAGAAAAGCTGGAACAAGTTCTACTGGTAAGAGCAGCACTCTTACATGACAAAAGCCTGGTCCAATTCAAACAATTCTAGACAATCCTACCAGTTAAAACTGTGTCACCATCATAAAATGAGAATAGATGACAGCTATTTCCCACACACTGTATTTTCTGAGTTTAAGTTCACAATACCTGAACAACTGAAAGAGAAAGAGAGAAACTCACTAGTACAGTAAACTCAGAACTCGGCACCGCTCAGACTCAGTAGAAAGAAAACGTAAGCATTATTATCTTCCCTATCACAGCATGGGGAGGGACAAGACACCCCAGATACCAACTGCAGCAAGGACAAGTGGCTTTAAACAAATCTTATTTAACTGCTATGATTTTATTTTTAGATAGTCCTAAAATAAAGGAAAATATATGTTTGAAGTCAGCCAACAGTACGTAGCACAAACAAATGTTTGGTGTAATTAATTTGGACACTGCAAGATGTCACAGCCTTTACGCACAGTACCTTGTTGGCCTCTGCTAAAAAGGCTTACACAGCTACTCAAGGTTGATTGCTTGTAACTCTGTAGAACAAACAAGACAAGTAAATTCTTACTGGGATCTATTCTGATTGCAAAACTGTCTGACATAATACCTGACACAATGTCAGCTACGGCCATCCCACAGATGTAAGATCTTACGATGAGACCCTGGTTAAAAAACACTTTACAGAACAACCACTGCTCTCGGTCTCCTAACACATTCCCTCCTTATTCCCTGCCCTTCATCATCCCCCTACATGTTTCCCTACCTCCATCATTGTAAATCTGGACAGTGGGTCCTGCCTTTTCTTCATTTTCACACCAGTGTAGCTGCAGTTACCCCATCTTAGGACACTACTCAGAGTAATTGCCACTCTAGAGAATTTACACAGTAATTTGGCAGAGGTTAGTGCTCACTCTGGGATTTGTGGGTTTTTTTTGGGGGGGTGGCATTGTTCTAGAGTTGATCTTATGGTTTATTTTGTTTTTTAATTCATTAGCTGTCTGTTCCTGAATTCCTGACTTTGGCTTGCACTGCTAACTCTACAGTTCTCTTTCCACTACAATGACCTCAGGATTAAAAGTATTAAGATGGTGCTGAGGGAAGAGCTGCAAATACCAGAGGCTACTCAATACAGATCATGGAAGCAGTTAATATAAGGATTTAAGTTGGGTATGTACCTGCTCCTTTCCTACAGTCTTTTTATGTCCCTACCTGGTCAGCACTACAATACCCAGCTTACCCTCTGTTCTTTATTTAATGTCTCTCATAGCTTTATAGCTGCAATAATCTCTTTGGTTCAATTTCTGACTAAGACAGAGCGTGTAAGCAGCAGAGCATGTTCACACTGTCTGAGCTGTTAGGGGAGGTAGTATATACATACACTGTATGACTACCAATGTTAGGCTTGTTTCTTCTTTCTCACTATACTAACATCATCCTGCACCTGCCTGATTTTGGTAGGGACAAACTGGTTTTTGTGGTTTATTTGACATCTCATACTAGTTTCTCAAACCACTCATCTTTCCCGTTACATTCCATGTCTATTTCCTCAACAAAAAGAAATCCCTCCTTAACATTCCTGAGAACCAACTGATACAAACTGCAGTACTCTGCCAGCTCCTTTAACTTCCTAATCAATTTATAATGCACAAATTAATACCACTGTCTTGTCTGAAAACGCACTTTGAAGGCTTCCCTAAGGCTAACATTCAAAGAACAGACTCTTTCTCCGTTAGAACCTTCAAGTACATCCTGAAGCTCTCAACATGAGATCCTGCATGCTTGTGATACTCAGAAGCTCAGTGTGCTGCCAAACACACTCACGTTGTTCAAAGGCAGTTATGCTGTTCGAAGGCAAGTGCATATGGAGTGTGTTGACGTGCATTTCCATGCCCAGCTCCTGCACAGATACAGCCAGCACACCCTATTTCAGAAACAATACTGAAAAATTACAGAGAAAAAGATACAGTTCTGTAGAACATTTCTTTTCATGAAGCTTTTCAAAGACACACATCAAAGCTGTGACTCTACTACCACCACGAGCCATCTCTCCTATATACAAGCCAAGCATCATCCTTGTTTTCAAGAGTGAAACGGACAAAATGGATGGGAGGAGAAAGGACTTACCACAGCTGATACCCAAATCACACTTCAAATTCAGGTCTCCTGAAATCCAGTTTATCTTCATTTAGGTTACACCAGGTATGGTACTAATACTCTCCTACTGAAATTAAGCTTGAAACAAGTTTCCCAGATAGAAATGACTGACAATCAAGCAGAGAAACCTCACCTGAATGAGATAGTGAGAACATAAACTGAGAAGCTCCAGTAGCTGCAAATGACTCCCAGCTGCTAGGACATCCTGTATAACCCCAGGTTCCAAAAGGATCTGTAAAGAAGAAAATGGAAGGTTTGTCATGTAGAACTCATAGTACTTGTACCAAAGGCTACAAATCTTTGCTACTTCAGACATTTAAGTTAACATTAAGAAAAGAAAGTGTACAACTAAGCATACAGAGAAGTCTTTGCAAGAGGAGGACAGTTAAGTTTAGCTAATTGTCTCCAAGGCTTGTAAGCAGATCTTCTCAAGAGAGTCCACAAGCCACATTACCCCCTAAATCCTTGAAAATTAAATGCATGTTATTCAAACAAAAAGGAGACTTTCCAAACTAACAGCACATCCTTTTGTTACTTATATACCTGGATACTTCATTTATACTGATGAATCAGGCCAACACAATTGAATCAGAAGTCTCTAGTATTGACATTATTTGTGTTTATAAAAAATATAGAAGTTAGGAACATCCTTCCCCCCCATCTTGCCCTGTACCACTTGTATATTTTCCTAACCACTGTTCATTTCAGAGAGGAAGGCAGTGAGACAGAGTGAGCATGCTTCTGGGTAAGTGCCAGAAAGGGCTTAGAAACCAAGACTGATTATCCTGTCACTTGTTCACATGGAACTCCTACTCATTTCAATTATAATCACACACAGGCAGCATTTGGGATAATTGGGCCTCAGCTCCAAGCCTGCTGCCTTGGGGTCAGCTTGTTAAAGCACCAGTTTCAGGACAAAACAAAGTCTTTGGGAATACAGACACTGGTCAACTTCTTATCAGCAATTACATTGCAAACCATCCAAAGTAGTATTATTTAAATCCAAGTGCTGCAGCATCCGACAAAGCTCAGCAATGCACGAGAAACATTCACTTTTGAAACATACACAGTTTCATTCAGAGTTTTAGCCTTGTTGTATTTCCCCTGGCAGCTTTGGTTTCATACCACATGAGGTCAGTCTCTCCCTGCTCCACAGGGGAAGTAAAAGCCTTTTGCAGATCTTTTTTTTCTTCTGCCCACACAATCTAGTTTAACCTCACAGCATCATTTCTGTGTCTCAAATCTGGTGAAATAAGGAGGGTGGTAAACAAAAGGAAAGGTATTCATCTGCAGTTTTTTGCAGTTAAACTGGTTTGGAGGGAAATGGATAAAAAAAAAGCACATGCATTCCTTTACATAAAACCAGAAATTATCTCCAACATAATGGAGGAACAGGAGAGAAGGGGATTAATTCTTGTTTATATCAAGAACTTCTTCACATTGAGTTCTGTCAGTGTATGATATGCTTGTGCAAATCACTATATATTCATACTAGATTCTAATTGAACATATATGTCATTTACACACTGATTAAGTTCTTTACCCAGCAAGAAAGACAAGTAAGGATCTTCGTGAGAATCAGGACCACCACAGGTTTTTGGCTGGTGCTGATGAGGTTGCTTTGCATGATGAGAGGTGGTTGAATGGAAAGCTAGAAAGGATTTCAGTTACAAAAATATCTCCAACAGGTATGTTGAAAGAAAAATGAGCAACTGTTGAACATTTTCAAGTGAGAATAGAAGGTCAGGGTGACAAAACAAGCTGCTTTAGACCTTATAGGGTTTGTTACTCAGACATCTTGCACACTGAGGAAGCTGATATCTGATGTCATATTACTTACTAAGTACCAGGACCAGCTTAGCATTGTTGAAGACACAATATGCAGAGATCCAAAACCCTAAGCAGATTTCTACCTTTGGGCATAGACAAACTATATTTAACTGTGATGACATTAATGTATTTTAAAACTACAGCCATCCATTTACAAATAATACTAGTAACATTATGAGATGAGAAGTGGGACAAGGGGCAAGGAGGATGTCTGGTTACTACCAAGAGGTGATTTGCAAAGTCAGCAACAAAAGTTTCTTTCAAGGTGGCAGATACATTTCTCACATGTTTTTCCATTTCTTACAGCTTTTGTGCATCATGCAAAATTTACTCTGCTGAGACAACGTACTATTCACAAATATCTAAATGGTGGGTGTCAGGAGGTTGGAGCAGCATTTTTTTCTGTTGTATCCAGTGCCAGGACAAGGGGTGATGGAAAGGAGCTGGAATACAAAAAGTTGCATTGAAACATAAGGAGAAACTTTGTCAGTGTTTCAGTGAGGGAGCCCTGGCCCAGGCTGCCCAGGGAAGGTGTGGAGGCTCCTTCCTTGGAGGTTTTCAAAACCCATCTGGACACGTTCCTGAGTGATCTGATCTAGATTGGACCTGCTTCTGCAGGGGGTTGGACTCAATGATCTCTAAAAGTCCTTTCCAACCCTGCCATTCTGTGATTCTGTTTCCAAAGATATCTGAGGAAAGTCTTATTTTTGTCTCTTTCCAAGGCTTTCCCTTAATTGAACTATCTGAGTTTTTATGTAATACTCTATTGGATACAGGCAAAAAGACTCATTTGTCTGTGCTAAATGTGCACCATCAGCAAACTGCATGCTGGGGAAACACACAAGAAAGAGAAGAATAAGAAGGAAGTAAATATTGTAAGCCTTCCTTCTACTGAAACTGGGGTAAATCACAGTTACTCCACACCTCTTCTCCACATTAATACAATTACTTTGTTTTATTAATTATCAGCATAGCTGCTGTGCAGACCACTCAGCTACAATGCCACAGTTAAGTGCCCATAAATACTAACATATGCACAACGCAAGTACATACAGTGATTGACTTTCCTCTCTTTGTCTATCCCTCAGAAAAAAACAGTATCTCTGAGGTCTTATTGAAAACTAAGGAGATGGAAAGTCAAATTTACTTTGAATTCACATCTTGAAAGTTTATTCCAAATCATTAATGTGTAAACTGAAGAGGAAAGCTTTATCATTTTCCCTACTGCATCCTCAACTCAAAGGCAGAACTACCAGGGCAGAAATTCTGAACTATCCATTTCAAACTTTCAATCTTTACACCAGTGAAGGATGTACCTTTGTATGACAGATGTCACCTTAAGACTAGTTTCTGTGCTATTTTGATATTGAGATGAATTGGATGCAATTCAGATATTGCACCTGGCTGCATCTTACAATCCATCTTCTATTCAACCCTTATTTCTGAGGGTTAATTTTCATTATGCTCTCAATTTTTCTCTGGCTTCTGATGCTACCCAAGCAAATTAGCTGAACCACCCTTCCCTTGTATACAATGGGCAGATCTTGCAGATAGCCTGAGTCAATTTACTCTCTCAAGATCTCCTCTGTCAAGCCATTTTTCTTCTCCTTCACAATGTGTCTTCAAACATGAGTCTTGTTCAAAACTGCTATTCTACTCTCCATCACCCCACAAATCCTTCAGAGAGCACATACTAAACCCAGCTCACTTTCTCTTGTAGTCCTATCTTTAGGCTAGGCGATGGAATGGATGCAAAATTGGGTGTTTGTAACAGAATGCCAAGTTCCAAAGACCCAGAGAGGCTGATTACACTATTTATTAGATCCACATTGCTTAGATCTAAATCTACATGGAAATGCATTCCTTTGTGCCTTGTTGGTATTTTGAGGAAAGCTGGTCTGCAAATGTAAGAATTAGACACTTTCCTAAATGAAACCTGACCTTCTGAAGCACAATTCTGAGGCAGGAAAGGGAATTCTATAACAAGCCCCTGATCACAGATACACACGATCCTCAACAGCTACCTCTACCATCTACCCTTTGGGCAGCAGTTCTAAAACTGGAATTCATTCTCCCCTCCCCCAAGATTTCTCTCTTCCAACTCACTCTCCATCCCCTCTTATCCAGTACATCTTAGGGCTCTGGGTAAGAGTAGAAAAGATTAACTGGGATCGCATGTCTTTCCTCTCTCTTCAACCAGTTTTCTTTGTGAGACTTATTGGCAACACAGAGGAAACCAGGAGCTACGACTTCTTGGGCTAGGAGCAGTTCATGAACTGCCATCCTTTCCCACGGCTATCTACTCATGCCTCACACCTCCATGCTGCCCACGTTGAGAACATCCTCCTACTCATTTAATGCTTCTCGCTCCTCTACAACCAACAAAGCAGTGTCAGCCAACAAACAAATTGTATGGCTGCAGTACAGAGGACAGGCTGGGGGTCAACTGCTGGAGAGCAGCTCTG
>WBNH01001754.1:134810-162098 GCA_013401255.1 Urocolius indicus | reverse complement strand
TGTTAAAGAGATTTTGTCAATGCTTAGCTCTCTGCTAAGCAAAGAAACCAGAGGAAATCTGGTCTGAACGAAGCTATAGTACCTTTGGTTTGTTCTCCTGACTTGTAATACATCTCACTTCTGTGTTAACTCTGCAAACAAATCCTAACGTTGGAAATGTAAACATTCGATATATGAAGTGGGATGTTCTGAAAAGTGGGTGATTTTGAGTAACTTGTGTTTTATGTTTATTGTGAAGTGATTACTGATAGCTTCAAGATTCAGCTCACTTTGCAATACGATTCAGAGACAGACGTCAGATTTTTGTCAGCTGTTAACAAACAACATTTTTGGAAGTACTTTAGGAGCAATAACAGCAATACCAATCTTAGTCCATGCTCACTGTTCTGGCAGTTCTGGATAATCCTCATTCACCTGGAAGTAAATCAGTGAAAGGGAGAAAGAAAGAAGAGACTCAAGACTGGAAATCAGTGCTGAAGTCAGGAGCCTGCAGTAACTGAGATCCTGAGCGTGCTTGCCTGCCTTGACATGAAGAGCATGAGGGCAGGGCCTGAGTAAAAGCAGAGTGACTACCAGCAGCTCTCTGCTGTTGCCTGGTGTGAAAACTGCAGCAGTCCCAATTGAAGAACTGTCAAACTTCAGACCTCAGAAGCCTTTTAATGCAAAGAGATTGCACTGGTGCTGTTTGGAGGCTGTTCTTGTGCAGTGCTAAGGCTCTGCCTGTCTGTAACTCGTTAGACTCAAATCTGAATTTCCCCCCACCCCTTACTGCTTATCAGGTGTTAGCCTCTATCTTTTATCTTTTGCTAGTCTTAACTTGCTCCTTTTGTGTGGTTTTTTTTCTTCTTTGACTCAGTCTTCACTTGGTTGCTCTCAGACAATGGTCCCTCGCCTCTCGCTGTGTGGGCCCCGCAGGGACTGATCCTGCTTCTCACCAGTGCTACCTTGGAGTGCTATTTTGTCACCACTGCTGTGAAAGAGAGTTCTGTTCTTCCGATGTCATCTCTGAAGTTCAGCACAGGGTTACAGGGAGATCCCCACTCCTGATCTTGAAACTGATGTAGGAGCACATAACCTGCACTGAGCCTCTTCCCGTGCCCATCAGCTGTAGGAAACCATACAATGTCTGCACAGCTCATTCCAGCTGTAGAATAAAACACTGCAGAATAACAATGTGTGGTAGAGGGAGAGGTGCGTCACCTCTGGTCTTGACGACAGGCACAGAAGCGTTCTTGCTGTGTTTGGTTTCTACTGGCAATCTCCCATGCGGTTGATGCCAGCCATCTGGCCTTGGTTCACATCCAGTCGTTGCCTCTCAAAGCATGAGCCTCTTCAGAGTGTTTCATAGTCCTTAAAGCAGGTCATTCTTCAGATCTCTAGAAGAGATCATGGGAAAAGCTGCTGTATATTAAAAATGCTTTTCAGCGGGAGGGGCAGGGGACAGGTTTGCTGACACGGAGGTGTTTGTCAGTCTGTGCACTGAATGTGGTGTGTCGTCCATTACGTACAAGTTAAAATTCCCGACGAGTTTAAGCAGCCCCCTTTCTGGATGATGTTTGAGAAGAGAGACTGCTTGGCTTCCTTCTTCATTAACTGCCTGAGGAGTGGGCTTTAGACAAGTCTTTGAGTCGCTTAGAAGAATGAAAGAGAAGTTGATGCTGCTTGTGTCTAGTTACTGTTAGTCCTGAGCACAAACTACAGCAGCAAATTCATTAATCTACTGGCTGAGCTGTAAAGTAACGATGTTTTTTTCAGGTTTTGGATTTTAGCTGAACTAGCAACAAGCAGCCAGCTTAGAGAGGAAAAGTTCACAGCAGCTAATTTTAGCCATCTAATTTAGATGCTCTGGATCTCTTTGCATTCTCCATTACCTAAACAGAGAGCCCAGACACTGGTATCGGTGTCAGTTAGAAACACCTTGTATTAATCCTTTGTGGGATTAAATTAGTTTTCAGGTATAAGATTGCTGTCATCTCAAAATCCTAACAAACGTTCGTCTGTCATCCTCCTTCACCCCCAGTATAACCGGCACAGGGGGCTGTAGAACTGTAAAAGGATTATGACAGGAGTTTTGTGACATAGGGAGGTTAAAAGGCTTAAAACACTTACACTGAATGTTGGAACATCTGTCAAGACTTACAGGACAGTCTCCTAAGTCCCTGCGAATTGTTGCTGCTCCGTTATTATAAATAGGAGTATTTTGTGGCCTTTGAATGTGTTAGAAGGGTGTTTGCCACCCGTGGAAGTGCTTAGTGCTTTGAAATGTGGGGATTCTACGGTACCAGAATTCAGTTACCAGCAATCCTTTTAATGCACTAGCTTTGAAAGCAGCTAGCTCTGCGCGTGCAGTAGCTAAGTTAGAACTCCTCTCCCAAAACAAAGCTAAGTGTTTTGTTTTGTTGGGTTTTTTTCCTCTGTCTGGAAAGAAATATTGTCAGGCTCGTATTGGAAAGCTGTAGGTCTTGCTGCTCTCCAGAGTTCACAAGATCAGAGTTTAATTGGCTACTTCTAGAGCAGAAAGTCCCAGCCAAAAATGGAGGGGAAATGGGACAAACCTCTCTTGTTTCCAGTAAATCATCATCACAAAAGTGTCTTGAAGTTGTGACAAGAGTACCTTAGGATGCTCTACCTGAGCAAATATTGTGGTAGTGTCTCCTCACCCTTTTGTGCGTTGAAACAAACGTGCATTTGTGCTGTTAAGAGAAGGTGATTCATCGTATTCCAGATGTTTTAACTTGGAAAATATTGGACGAAAGCGTCTGTATTTTTGTCCTGGTTGTACCCCCCTGTTACCCATTCCCATGCAGTCTGATGGCACGGTGGTGGCAATGCTATTGCAGTGCTGATTTTAACGCTACTTTTTCCAGTTGTCAATTAGGAAAAAGAGACCTTCTCCGTATGCGTGTCGATTACCCTCTTCTGCATGTACTGTTTGTTTAAAACCCCAGAATTTGGGTAGTGTCCCCATTTTAGCATGCCTCTGCAGTCCTTAAACTAAAGGCACCCAGGATTACATTTGGCTACGTAGCTCTGCCAGACAAAGGATGATGACTTTGCCTGCCTGTCAAAGCAAAAATGGTGCACAACGTGTTTTGAGCAAATAACTCAGTAAATATTTTTATAGTGTATGTGGGAGAAATAATATATTTTTCCCTTTCAGAAGCTAAATTGAAGAGTGGGGGGTTTTTTTCGCTTTGTTTGAAATAACTGCGTATGTTAGAGACATTTATTCCTGCCAGGACGTTTACTGATGTCTCAAAGGGTAAAAATGATCCATGCCGCTGCAGTGTTTGGTTTTGCTGCTGATAAACCTTCATGTGTCGAGCTACTTAGCGTCTGAGTGGAGTATGAAAACGTCATAGAGTTCCCCCATCGAGTCACCTCACTGCTTGCTTACCTCACGGAGGTGCTGTGTTTCTGTTTCCTGCTTTCCCGTGGTGTCACGTGAACCGTCGCCGTGTTTTCCTCTGGATAATTGAGTGATACTGGCATGTAGCATGTTTTCTTCTTTAATTCCAACACTGTCATCAATCTTGGAATAGAATTTAATGCAGGTGGTTCAGTAGCTCTCTCGTGGTAGTACTGAATGCTGCGCTTATGGCACGATATTTGGGATTTGTAACTCCAAAGCCTCTCAGCCAGGCAGCCGTTCGTAGCGGCTCATGATTTGTACATTCGTGCAACTGAGACACGTGTTGGGCATAAAGCAAACGTCTAATTGTGAAGGTAATTAGCGTGGATCAGGATCAAAGCCCAGTGGCAGCATTTGCCACATACACAGAGATTTCTTTTTTTGACACAGGCTCTCAGTTCCCGTTGCATCTTGCTTCCCCCGTGATTGTCAGGCAGGAAGAAGGAGTTGGCTTTAGAACGTTTTCATGATTGCCCAATGCCTGTATTATACAGACTGCTATGAAAGGGCCTCCTTTAAGTTTTTCTTTAAGAAAGAAAATTTCCAAAGCACCAAGAAGCTCTGCATGGACCAGCACGCAGGCTTTGTGTGTAGGCAGTGATTCTTTGCCAGTCTGAGGAGCTGGGCAAGGTGTGAGACGTTGTGTTAGGGAAAGGGGACGAGCTTTGGAAAAGTGAAATAGTGTGTCAGCGTCAGAGGCTGGCAAATTATTTCCTGTCCGTCACACAAAGTGTATTTAAGAAATGGTTAAAGTTACATGGAAGGGACCGTGTATGTTCTTTTGACTTGCTTGGGGTTAGAAGTCTGAACGGGACTGACAGTGAAATTGGTGAGCTAGAACGTGGCCTCTTAATAGCCATCTAACCATTTGTCCATCATCTCCTGAGTCACCTTTACTTACAGTATATGAGGGATAGGTATTAATATTCTAGCTTAGTGTGTCAATAATCTGTGGTCTTCTCCTTGCCAAGAGAGGAAAACCAGTCCCATTCACATGCAAGTTGACAGGTCTTGCGTTGTTGAAACTTGGGGCATTTTGCCTCTCACCCTGAGTTTGGGTGACATGTTAATTGCTGTGCTCAGTGTGTAAGCACAGCTTTACAAAGTGGATCTTTATGGTGAGTGGAAATATGTAGCTTTTCTGTTTGTATTTTTTGATCGAATACAAGTTGTGCTTCTCTATAGTCTTATTATATGTGTGTATAAAAATACATATGAAAATATATCTATTTAAAGATGAAAAAAATGAAAACATGTCTGAAGATTTTCAGTGTTGTGCTACTAGAAGCTCGAAATTCTGAGGCAGTTTCTAAAGTAAGAGATCGTGTAGGTACCAGTGAAACTTGTGTATCATGTACTGTTTTCTGCAGGTAACTACTTGGTGCTGTTAATTCATTTCAGCAGTTTGGAGAGGAAAAGGATTGCTGAGGCAGAGAGGATATTTTCAGTACTTTTTTACATAGTCTGTTATGGAGACCATCAGCCACGTACCAGAAATTAGCCACAAAATGTGGAATTGGTGTAAAGAGAAACAGGGGTTTTACCTTTATTCTGCCAGTGTTGCTAGTGGAAAGCCAGGAGAATCGGCTGCTTAATGACTTGGAAGGGGGTCAGCAATGACAGGTCTGGTCTGCACAGAGCTGAGAGGGGGTGGGCACTGTGGCTGCGTGCGTGGCACAATGGTGGGTGAGGATCACTGGGAATGGAGAGGAAGGGGAGCTGGGGAGACTAAGTTAGACACTAGCAATCTGATTAATTTTTAAAAGTAGGTCAACTGAGGAAAGATTTGATGTTTTCCACATGAGTAAGTGCAGCAGCGATGTGGGGTTTGTTCTGTGTTCTGGGGCTGTTGTGGATTTGGGATTAGCCATCAACCTGGTCCTTCCAGAAAAGGTGGCTATAAAAATAGCTGTGTGTGGAAGCAGGTGGGTGGTGTGGCTTGGAAGGCTGGGAGAAAGCTGGAGAAGATTTCCTTTTTAATACTAGTTTTAATCGAAGAAGGTAAATACTGATCCTTATACACTAGGGGAAAAAACTGTTTCAAAGGCATCTGTTAATAAAAGACAAAATATGAATTATATATTGGGAAAACTGATTAGACTTCCTAATCACCTTCCTCATAGGAGCAGAGGGTTATTGAAAGGCACTGAAAAGATAGCACATCAAAATCAATCTGGTCTCCAATTGCAAACTCTGAAAGGAATTGATTTCGTGTACTTCAGATCTCATTATTTTTATATCTGCATGCTATAATGAAATATTTGCATGTTTAGCAAGCAACAGTAGGGATACGTGTTTGCTTACAATTTCATGCTTAGTGGTTTGCTGGTTTTGTTACCATAGGCCTAAAACCCGTGGCAGACATTTATAGCCCCTTATCTCTTGGCCCCTTGGTTAGAGATTGTTTAGTGGCAATTAGCTCTTTATTGCCACCTCCAAAGATGAAGTGTGGTGTGCAGTGGTGAATAAATGCTGCTTGTTTTCAAGGTTCAGTCCCAAGGGCACTCTGTCAGTCTCAACTGCAGGTCCTGCAGTCTTTTTTCTTTGCTCTCCCATTCCTTCAGCTGCACTCACTCATTCTTGCGTCTTGTTGGTTGTGTCCGTGCTGGTGCTTTTCTACAGAGCTGGTTCAGGAAGCTCAACTGAAAGAATTTTCTTTCTGGTTTCTGTTTTTTCTGCTTTGGGCAGAGCAGGGATGCCCAGTTCAGGTTCCTGGCCTGACCTCACAAATGGTCAGCTCAGGGAGGGGTGGCTATGCCTCAGCCTCCCTTTGGTCAGCGCAAGCTGCAGTGCTGCTCCAAAGTAACGTGGCTTTCGAGATGGTTCTGGCTTTGGGAAGTTCTGTGCAGGCATATTTCCGTTATGTATTTCAGCATTTGCTTTCAACAGGTAGAACGTGTGGTGTGGATTCTTACAGCAGTATGCCCTCTCTGTGACTGGAGGCCCTCGAAGTTTGAACTCAGAAATAAGGAAATGTTTTAGACTGTAAATAAAATGTTGTTAGGCTTTCAGACATGGCTTGATCTCTGGATACTGATGATGTAAACCAAGAAATTGTGTTGTTGCATTAATATAAGCTATAATTTTGTTTTGTGTTCAAGTCTGGAAACATCTTAATTTGCTTTACACATTACAGTGCTATTTTATTTCTGTTCTGTTTACAGCTGATATTATTTCAACAGTTGAATTTAATTACTCTGGTGATCTGCTTGCAACAGGAGACAAAGGTGGCAGAGTGGTTATATTTCAAAGGGAACAAGAGGTCAGTGACTTGAAAAACAAAAGTGCTGTTACTACGCTGTTCTTGTGTTGCAGTCTCACTTCATCTTTTCATGCTGTAAGGTTTAAATGCTTCAATAATTTTCTCAACAAAACCCTAAGTTAGCCAGATTTCTAAATATCTGCCTTGTACTGAACTTAGCAGGTTAGTTTGGTGGTGGTTCCCCTCCTTGCCTTAAAAAAACCTAACAAACAAACCGACCTACTGAAACCAACAGTAAGTAAAATGCAAGTGAGTTCTTTATACATGTACCTGGTGTGCTTAGTGTTGTTCAGCAGAATTGCCCTTGGACTTTCTCCTAAACTCCAGGCTTGGTCACGTTGACCTAAGACAAATTGTAATGCTTCTAAAGATAATGTAAGAAAAAATGGTAGAAAAGGACACAAGTGAAAACTGAAGAGTTAAGCATCTGATGTGTTTTAGGATCTTAAGAATCAAAACCAGTGGGAAAAGCTGCTTCTCTGGAAACTCTTGAGCGTTCTCAGTTCAGAGGATAGGAGGGAGGGAGTCTCCTACCCTCAGTTTGACAGCTTTTCAGCTGGCTCTTCGCAGTGTTATTCAGCTGTGTGATAGTGCTGTAATGTATTCTATCCATTCATCGGTGCAGGTACGTCACAGAAATTGTGTTGGACAGGAGCACTAAATGCTGAAAAAATAGCTGTCATAATTGTCAGGGAGAGATCTGGCATTGTGTTCTTTAAAAAGTCAGTAATTCCACATGGCAGTTCTCGTCTCTCCTCCTCCACCAAAAAGCACGTTTATCCTTCCCTTTGAAAAGCTGATGAGCACTTGAGCCTTTGGTTATGAGCCTTCTCCTGCATCAGGAATACCAAGATGGGTCTTGGAATTGTAACTTGGCTTATCTGTGCATGAAGTATACTAACATTGAGCTGACGTGAGGGTTTCCTGCAGAATCACACTTCGTGCGCTGTGTGGTCCAAATGATGCTCAGTTAACAGACAGCTGTCCAGTATTGTGCATTTTATCTTCACTGTGAGGCTATTAATAAAACACTTTACCAAAGGTGACCCCCTGCTTGTACAATGAGGATTTGGAGAGGTAGTGAAACGAAAATACTTGTGCTGAAGAAGCTGCTGAAATACTACACTGCTCCACCTAGACAGCTCAGAGCTCATTTGTCATTGCTGTGTAGACTTAACTAAGGCACAGAGAGATCAAGGTCAAAAGTGTCCACCTGCTCAGGATCTCTGACTTCCTTGATGATTGTTTAGAGTGGAACTAGTATTGGTTGATTTTCAGCTGTCGGTGCTCAGTTGTTTGGTAAATCAAAACCCAGCTCTCACGTCACTTCCTCATAGTGTAGAACACCAGCCAGCTATTCACACAAATAATCAGCTGCTGTCTTGAGAGCCCCTGCAAGCTGTCAGGAAGAACTGGGCACGAGGGGCAATTCTCTTGTCATGTGCAAAACGGCAGAATTTCTGGAGTGAAGGCAAAAAATCTCAAGTAAAACTATAGTACTGCAACCTTCATAAAGTCTTACGAGCAATATTTTTAAACAGGTTGGATTTTAGACCAGGTTAATTAGAACAGCTCAGGAGAGATAAAAGTTCCCATCCACTTTAACATGGGAAAGTGAGTTGAAATGCACATCGTGCCCTGAACCCACATGACAGTGATTCACTTCCGAGCATCTGAATATTCCAGCCACACGTGTGAGTAAAGAGTGAGAGCACTGCATAGTGCCAGGCAAAGCAGCTCACTCAAAGCATGCGTGGCCAGGAAGGTAACAGGTAACTGTACTGCACAGTGTTAGTGGAGAGGATCCTGTCCAAAGTGCTTGAAAGTTAAATGACAAATAGGGAGCAAAACTATGTGAAGTTTCAGAATCAACTCAAACACTAAACTTGAGAGACACTGCAGGGGGTGGGGAAAAGAACCCAGCTGGAATAAGCTTATCAAAGTTGCCAAGTGAAGTGTGGAAGTGCCAGAGCAAAGGTTGCCTTTGGCACCCTGTCCTGGCCCAGCCGTCTGCAGGGCTGGGAGCCGCTGACGGTGGCCGTGGTCACGTACCATCAGTTGGTGTGTAGGGTGGGCTCTTCCTCATTGATTCTTAGCAAGTGAGTGGTTTCAGATTGTGGTTTAGGGAGTGTGTTTTTCAGAAGCTCTGGGCACTGCAGCTTTACAAGTAGCATTCTTCAAGCATGAACCACTATCTGACATTAACTTATTTGAAAAGCCTGGTAACGAGTTACCTCAGATCTGATACCACACGTCGGTGCATACTTGTGATTTCGATCTCTCTTCCTTGCTACCACGTCAACCAAATGAGGATAATACAAAGCAGCCTTCTGGTTCTGTGAGACAAAACATTGTTGGTGCGTTTGCCTTTGGTACACCATGGTGAGCACTGTAGAGCAGCTTAGAGGAAAACGTGGTAATTGCAGCCTTTGAGTTTTTATAATAAAAAAGGTTGTCAAAGCTTAGTGATAAAACTCAATACCCTTTCTGGATACAGCACGTTGTAAAATGAGCAGGAGAGGAGCTGTGTGTGATGCTCATACTTGATCTCACTGTGCCTTCAGCAGAGTTACTTTGTGCAATCATGTTTTTATAAAAGCCACATTCCATGTCCTGTGTCCTTTAACATTTATTTCCTGGTCTGTATTGTGTCCGTACTGTGGCAACTAGAAGAATGAGTTTTGAAAAAGGACAGCAATGGAGATCAGGTGAAGTGCAGACACTAAGCAGGTAGACTTGATGGTTCAGGATTTAGGACATAGCTAACTTCTTTGATTCAGTTCTGTTGAAACCGTTTGGGAGAAGTAGCGTGGCCTCAAACTCTTCCAAGCAAACGCAGGAATGCCCTCGCAGACAGTGCGTCTGCTTGAAGTACTCCAATAGGCTGCGTTTTGTGAGCACACACGCATTTGTATACGCAGATGCATGTTTAAAAAGGAAGTGTGTGCGTTATATTGATGCTAAACGAGGTACAGTATCGTGGGGTAAAGTGTAAAATTCATCCAGCTCTGTAGTAGAACGTTGGCTTTCTAACTGACAATTTCTAATCATCAGTTTGAGAGTTACGTCAGCTTCAATAAATGTTGTGTTTCCTTGCAGAGTAAAAGCCGTCCTCATTCTAGGGGAGAATATAATGTTTACAGTACCTTTCAGAGTCACGAGCCCGAGTTTGACTACTTGAA
This sequence comes from Urocolius indicus, assembly GCA_013401255.1. Lineage (NCBI taxonomy): Eukaryota > Metazoa > Chordata > Aves > Coliiformes > Coliidae > Urocolius > Urocolius indicus. Next base: position 152,242 of record WBNH01001754.1, on the reverse strand, counting down.
AAGTCTAGAAATTGAGGAAAAAATCAATAAAATTAGGTGGTTACCACAACAGAATGCTGCTCATTTCCTGCTGTCTACAAACGGTAAGGACACTTCCGTTTTTCACAAGGAATTTTCAGTGTCACTTGAATGTTGTCTCACTTGCGATGCACTTGTGGAGGGTTCTTCTGGAATGTTTTGGGATTGCTTTAATGTCTTCTCTAAAATACGTTTTGATTGTAATGTTCTGTAAATGACTGAATTATGAACGTAAGAGTAATGAAGCAGCAGTAGAATAGGCGTAGTTGAGACCTTTGTTCTGTGGGTGCCCTGACTGTGCTGTCAGTTTACACACCCCACTGCTCCACTTTCTAGTTTTTGTGTGAACGGGTCCCCAGAATGCTGAACTGTAGCAGAAGGCTGGATCTGATTTATCTTCCTAATTTTGAAACTTACTTTTTTTTGTAATCCCAGGTGAATTTTTAATAAAACCATTTGAAATTGAATCACTGGTTACAATGCTCTTCTTGCTTGTCCAATACCAAAACATCACGTGTGCTTTGAAAAGCAACTGCTTAAAAGGCAGCAGTGGCTCGCCTTAGGAGCAGTGTATGTACACCCTTGTCACCCTGTGCCTGAGACTACGGAAAAGTCACACGTTGGAAATTACATGTTTTCACGCACTTGGGGTTTTTCATTTCTGCCCATAATTTGGTAGTGGCCTTTAGGTGTGAGGTCTGTGTGAACACTGCTTCTGTTTCACTTTGAGCATCACGGAGTAAATTGTAAATGGAAATGCAGAATTGTGCATGGCGAAACTTGCCCTTGTTGTCAGAGGAGCATAACTGTTCCCAACAGTTTGCATCACTCTTTGCCTTCTACTGAAGTGACTTAGCTGCTGCCCTGAGTTTTAAAAGCAAGAATGACTTCTGCCTGTTGGACTTTGACATTAAAATAATGTTGTCTTTGACAGAAGTCTTCCTGAACTTAAAGCAGTCATTAAATTGTGCCATCTCAGATGCTTTGAAGATGTGCAGTAATTTGGGCAGGAGACGTTTGTTTCCAGTTAGCAAAGGATCTCACTCCTGGCATATACTTAACTTTCTGCACTTGGGAGAACTTCTCCTGGTCAGACCTGGGAAGTGCTGCCTTTAGGACAGGGAACCCCAAGATAATGGAGCGAGTTCTGTTCTCACTGCCTTTGGCTGTCTCTTAGCGCGCACCTGGGACAAACTTGGTTTTCCCTAAGGTAGTTGGTGTAATTCAGTCATGGTTTTGTTGGGTTTTTCCTCTAACACGTGTTTGTTAAAAATACAGGACTTCCTGGTGAATGTGGGTAGTTTCTGTATGAAACTTCCCTTGTAAAGGCTCATTTTGGTGAATGGTAGGCATAGGGCCTTACTGTTCACAAACTTGTATTTTGTTCACCCTTGGAACGTTACATGTGAATTGAAATGAATTCCATCTTTTCTGCTTCTCCATTTAGTGATATTTTCACACATTTCCCATCCACGCTCTCCCAAGAGTGTGTGGCTGGTGTATTTTTTTGTTCATTTTTCAAGTGTCAGTTCTACCAAACAATATATTGGAAGGCAAAGTATAGGTAGGGAGGGCTGTCCTCCAGGTTGCATTGTGGGGAGCTTTGTTTTTAATCTAATTCATTCTCAAGCCTGTTAATTTCTGATTTTAGATAAAACTATTAAGTTATGGAAAATAAGTGAAAGGGATAAAAGAGCCGAAGGCTATAATTTAAAAGATGAAGATGGAAGACTTAGGGATCCCTTCAGAATTACATCACTACGGGTATGTTTCTGCTCTTTGACTTTAAATGTCTTTCTGCGTGTACTTCTCTGCTTTTGTACTACCACGGTTGCCAGATGAAATGTGTAGATTAAAAGCGCTGTTTTGGTCAGCGCCTCATTATAGAAAGGTGTGTAGATATATAGATATGTGTAACACTTAAATAAGGCTCCTCTGGAAAACTTGAGGCAAACTTTCATGATTATAGTATTATATTCTTAGCATCCCAGTAGTTTTTGCTGGTGTGTTTTGCTTGGACTATTTTAGCATATTTTAAATGGATTTGAAATGTAAATTGGTTTCAAAAATTAAAAAAAAAATCATTAGCCAGCCTTCATCCACCTCAGTGTATCCAAACTGCAGACAGGGATATCGTGAGCTACTGACAGCAATAAAATATAACTAAGCGTTGTTACTCAAGCCTGAGAACACGGCATTTTGGAATACCTCTGGCTGGGGCTGCGCTGCTCTCTACTCGCTTCATAGAAAGCGTGAACTCATCCTGCTGTGTTCTGAAACAGTCCAGTGCCTCAGCGTGACAGAAGAAAAGTGCAGGGCACACATTAACGCGCCGACTTCCTGGCCGTGGCTGGTCAGTAGTGGGTGAGTGCTGCAGGGGCTGTGCAGAAGGGGAGAGGTTAACCTTTGCCTCCTCCTCAGCACCGCTTTGGCAAGGTGGCAGGTGAGGTCCTTCTTTTTGGCTTCAAGTTCGTGCCATTGTGAATTTAGGAAGAATTTGGCTTGGATTGTATTGCTTATATTTAACTCGAATCTTTTTTTCTAAGAACAAGACTAAAACATGTAAAGGAGGGCGCTGAGTGCTCTGTGGCAGAAGGTGGTTTTGTTAGAGGCAAGTTCTGAGCGCTCGGAAGTGTACTGGAGTACTCTTGACATTTTTCCACTTACGTAGGATATAGTGGGAGGATTAGTGCTCCAAACATGGGATCATTTCAAAGCAAGAGCTCAAGAAATGAAGTCCTGTGGGGTTGGGGTTTTTCTGAGATTGTTTGTGTTGTTGCCATGAATAGGAACCGAGGCTCTCAGCGCTTTCGAAGCCAGTGCCCCTCCTGATGCTTGTAGGGACGATATAGTTGTGAGGTTCTGTTAAGGCTTTTTGCCTTGCTTTTGCTTAAATTGAATCTTGAAGGGAAGTTTCAGATATACATGAGCCTAATGCATAACCATGTTTCCTCTGGGAAGTGTCTTTCTAAGCATGTGGAGCCAAGAGCCAAGGTCTGATTCAGTATTCTAACGAAAATACCCAAAAGCAAGGAAATAAGTTACGACACAGTGCCTTGGCCCAGTGGCTGGAAGTAGGTACCGATCAAGTGCTGGGTTCTACAGCCTTGCCCTTGTGAAAGGAGTAGACGACCCATCTGGAACATTTGGCTGCATCACTTGAAGGAGGATGTTGGCATCTTCCTTAAACACTTCCACATATATACTGAATGGAGGAAACGAGAAGCAAGAACCTCTCTTAAAAGTTAGTCTTCTAAATTTGCTGCTTTTCTGAGGAAGGAACGTTGGGCTGAGCTGCAGACCTTGCCAGGGGCTACATCTCACAAGTAGAGATGATGAAATGAACCAAGTCTGCTCAACAGTTGGTAGAGGGGGAAAAAACCTTGTCTAGAGTTACCTCCATATGCTAAAATGATCAGGCTTTAGAGATGTCAAGTACACATACCTTGGGCTGTTAGGAGCTCTGCATGTTTTGTTACTGAGCTATAATCCCCATTTGTTTATGAAGAAGCAGACATAGAGGAGAAGCAGCACTCGAGAGCTGCATCCTTCACTTAGAGACCATGGCGTTTCTGAGGACCATCGCTGCTAATTCACAAGAGCAGTAGGAAGGGCTGGGAGCACCCGTGTGGTGAGATAGGAAGATTGCCTAATAAACAGGACTGGATTAATTTTAATCATTACAGTTTGATGTCAGCAGGCTGTGAGATGCAAACATGGCAAAAGCAATTACAGAGCTCTTGGATTAATTTGATTCTTGTTCCAGGAAGACAGATTATCTTGGACACTGTCATAACTGTTTTCTTGGTTGGATGATGTAAGTTAGTGTTCAGTTGAACTGAATGTACTGGAACAGCGCAGAACGTCCTTGGGCAACCTTAAACCATTCACTTCTGGTCAGTGAGGAGGAGCTGGAGGGAAGCTTAACCCACTGGCCCTGACAAACAGTGTCACCCTGTAAGACCAGCTGGTTGTGTAAACAGGGCACTCAGGTGTTCCTAACACTGTCCAGTCACACCTCGGGAGTTTTCCCTGCGACCTGCTCTCACTGATTTCACAAGCACCCCCTAAAGATACAGGGCTTGTTTTTAAGCACTTATCTCAACAGTCTTCTAATACCATTATAAACAAACATTAGATGAGGGGCAAAGCTGCTGTGCTTGGCAGGAAACTTCTGCAGAAGCCAGTGCTGAGGGTCTGCGTTGGTGGTGCACCAGGTCAGCATTTGTAGGCTGCTCTGTTACTTTATCACTCAGTGGACTTGAAGTGTTTAGTGACTAAACCAAAACAGAAGTCTGTGGTGTGCAAATAATTGTATCTGTTGAACCAGAAATAGGTTTTATGCTGAAATTGACTGTTCTTTTTCATGTTTCAGGTGCCAATATTGAAACCCATGGACCTCATGGTAGAAGCAAGTCCCAGAAGGATATTTGCAAATGCACATACTTACCACATAAACTCTATTTCAGTAAATAGTGATCATGAAACATACCTTTCTGCAGATGACCTAAGAATTAACCTATGGCATTTAGAAATCACAGATAGAAGTTTTAGTATCCTTTTTCCAAAGTTGTGTATGTTTAAGGGAGTCGCTTTAATTGTACTGATTAGAGTGGGTGTTTGAACCTCAGCATTTCAAAAGCTGGGTGTTAAATACAGTGAAACCAGCCCTTAGGATGCTCTCACTCATTCTGGAGTGCAGGCATTCTTTCAGTGGCTAGAAATGCCACAGTTGGATCTCTAAAGAGGAGTTGAGGAATTTGGGGAACATCCTTTGTTTGTGGAGTTCAGTCAATTGAAACAAGAGTTGAAAGACTGGGAAAGGAGATCCTGTGTTACTCGACGCTTCCTTCAGATCTTTAAGGTCTCTTAACTGACACCTCTCCTGAAGAAAACAGGTTTTATTTGTTCTGTGTCAGATGATATCATTAACTACAGAAGTAATTTTCAAACCTTTTTGCAAGATTGAGTATCTAGAACTAATAGTATGTCCTGTGCTATGAAATCTGCAGTGCAGCTGCAGGAGTACTAAATAGGAAACAGGCCACACACAGGTTTTCTAAAGCTTCAGGTAAACAGCTGAAGTATATTCAGCGTTAAGAAAGAGGCTTGAGAGGAGTCTGAAAGTATCTCCGGTATCTGTTAAAGTTGATTTGTAAAATGTAGCTTTGTTTTTTAAGTTACTCTTTGCTTTGGGCTCTGCTTGGGCCGCTCACTTTGTGTGGGTTGCACGCAGTGGAGAGGAAGGGCTTGCCCTGGTTCCTGCGTGGCGTTTGTAGCAGTTTTCACTGGTTCTGCACTGGAAGCTGTTTGAACAGGCAATGTTACACGTCTTTACAAAAACCTTCCCAGATATTGTAGATATTAAGCCTGCTAACATGGAGGAGCTGACAGAAGTGATTACTGCTGCCGAGTTCCACCCCCATCACTGCAACGTGTTCGTGTACAGCAGCAGCAAAGGCACCATCCGGCTGTGCGACATGCGCTCCTCGGCCCTCTGCGACAGGCACTCCAAGTGTAAGTCAGGCTCCTGCCCTTGTTCCGTGCCAGACAGAGTGTGTAGGTGTGCTGCTTGTACCTACCCGTGCCAGGGGCTGCTGGCGGGTGAGGAGCCTACAGGGTAAGGGGTGGTAGCTTTGTAGAATGGAACATTTTAATTGTCTTGTTCTAGGCCATCAACAAGCAGAAGTGTAGCATGAGACAATTGACGATCTGACTCTGCTCCTGTTTACCCATTTATGCATCATAAACTGATGGGAACAAGTGCTTTTGGCACCAGTGAGACCTGTCTTCTGTCCAGACTCAGTCTTGGTGCTTCTGAAAGGTATCTGCTTATCCAATGCCAGTTCAGGGCAGTTTATTCACCTTTGTGCATTAGAAACTGGGCTGATGCTGCCAGATTCCATTTACTTTGTGACCATTTGCAGCTTCTAGGGTAGAATTAACTCTTAGGAACGCAGGCTGCAACTGTAGTGAGTGCCCTTTAGCCTGCCCAGCCACCTGAACCTCTGTAGGTGAGGAGGCCTTTCCCTTGGAGTCCTCAGGGTCGCTGCGTGTGCCTCGCACGTGGCCTCTCGCTGGCTGCTGTAGTAGTTGTGGTTTATCAGTATTCCCAGGCCTGTGGGCTGACCTACTGTGCTGATATTTGCAGGTAAGCTCTCTGTAGTGCAGCTGAGGTTTGCTTGGCGGAAGGAAACGTTTGTGCAATGGGAAATGTAGAATGCCAGGCCACTTCATCTGTTTGACTTAGTGTTGTGTTAAATGAGTTGGAAGCACTTTGGTTTTTAACTGCCTGAGTAGCATCCTGCTGAAGGGGGCTGTTGAAAAAGGAAAGTGGTAGTTCTGGGAGCTTGTGTCATGAAGCATTGGCATCAGAGGTTGATTCTTTGATCTAAATAATGCATTCATCCGCTTTCTAAAACCACACAAAGCGTAGGTGCTAATATTTCATTTCAGTAGGTTGTGTCGTGCGACCTTGGGTTGGAGCCAAAGGAAAGTATGTTCTGCCATGGTCTCAGATGCACAGGTCGTGTCGGGGGTGCTGATGGTCAGTGTCACGTGTAGATCAGTCACGATGTGTATTGCACCCATGTCTTAGTTCTGAACTTCTTCCTCTGATTCATGCCTAAGACCTGTGAATTGTAGGGTGCTGATGCTGTGCTCCAGCTGGGGAGCTGGGGGTGGGCATCGAGCAGTCTGAAGGACTGAGAGCGTCACCTTGTTTAGAAAGGGATTATTGCTAAAACGTACTTCACAGCAATTCCCTTAAAAACAAACCAGCATGTTGAGTTAAAGTTTTTTCAAGCATCCAAAAACGTTTGAAGCTGTGAAGCTCGGTGCTGGTGTGATCTGTAATTGTGTGTTCTGTCCACAGTTTTTGAAGAGCCTGAAGATCCTAGCAGCAGATCGTTTTTTTCAGAAATCATATCGTCGATATCCGACGTGAAGTTCAGTCACAGTGGCCGCTACATGATGACGAGAGACTACCTGTCTGTTAAAGTGTGGGATCTCAACATGGAAAACAGGCCTGTAGAGACGTATCAAGTACGGTGGTCACCTTCCCTTACATAGCCCTTCTTTGCCCTTTTTTCCCCTTTGTCTTTACATCCAATTCCAATGTCGCCGTCCCCAACAGGTTCACGAGTATCTCCGGAGCAAGCTTTGTTCCCTATACGAGAACGACTGCATCTTTGACAAGTTTGAGTGCTGCTGGAACGGTTCTGATAGGTAAGCTGCAGCGTTTGGTGAGGTTTGGGGGTTGTTCCTTCCCTTGGCATTAGGCATTTGATCTCCAGTCTTGGAAGCCGTAAACAGCACTTACCTTTAAGGCTGTAATTAGTTACTTTCAGATCAATGGGGTTGGATTTTTGTTTTTTTTCAAAAGGACTTAAATCCTCTGCCTTCGAGTCGTGGAAGGGGAACAACCTTCTGTGTGTCAGGTTGCTTCTAGTATGAGTTATTGTGAAGGTTTTATAGAGTCCAGACTGGACAGTTGAAGTCCTGAAAATGTGACTCAGTTTCACTCTCAAAAGTGTGTAAGCAGGAGCGTGCATCCAGTGTCTGGCACGCTGGATCTTCTCTGAGTGGTGTTGTGTAGGGCTGAGCGTGCAGCAGAGCAGGGGGCGCAGGGCAGGCCCCAGGAGAACAGGGATGTGGTAGTAGGGCTGCAGCCCAGGGTGGTGAGGGGTCGGGCCAGGTCAGCGGGCATCAGCTCAGGAGAGGGGAGCGGGGCAGCGTGTCTGGAACCCCCTCAGACTGTCCTTTGCCCTGCTTTTGAACAGCGCCATCATGACTGGATCTTACAACAACTTCTTCCGGATGTTTGACCGGAACACGCGCCGGGACATCACCCTGGAGGCGTCCAGGGAGAGCAGCAAGCCTCGTGCCATCCTAAAGCCGCGCAAGGTCTGCACGGGCGGCAAGAGGAAGAAGGACGAGATCAGCGTCGACAGCCTGGACTTCAACAAGAAGATTCTCCATACAGCGTGGCACCCCATGGAGAACATCATCGCCGTGGCTGCCACCAATAATTTGTATATATTCCAGGACAAAATTAACTAGAGGTGACTGACTTGGCGACGGAGTCATCGTCTTGCATAGTTAAGCTCAGTTGTTTATCTGTCAAAGAGAAGGCCTTGTTGTCCTACCGGTGAAGAACATTGATGCACTTACTGCCCTTTAGGTAAAGGAGAGGATCTGGCCTGGCTTTTGAGTTCACGGGATGGTTCTGCCTGCGGTGGGGTCGGGAGAGACCCTCCAGAGGCAGAACTGGTGGACAGCGCTCGATGCGGCCAATACTCCAAACACCTGTATTTATTTCAGTCCGAGCCTTCCTTTCCAGTTTATAGACCAAAAATTTAACACCCGAGAAGAAAAATTGTCATTAAAACGTCATTTCTCTCTCTCACGCTCTCTCTGCTGTAATATTTGGGCCTTTCAGAACATTTATTGTGCTTAACGACGCCTGTAAACATTCCTCCTCTGGCCTGTGTCTGGGCTTAGGTGTTGTACCCTGGAGCACTTCGGTAGGTCTCGAGTTGGGTTCGTAGGCAGGTTTCCATGGATATTTACTCACCAACTGTATCTATAACCACACCTTCTGGTGTAAACCACTTAATAAAATAACAAGCTATAAAAAGTGTTTTTAAATCTGAAGGTATGCATTCGGTCTTTTTATTTTTGTATTGCATGTCCCGAGGTTGTGCAGAGTAATTCCCATGGGCACATCTGCCAACAGCCCCAACACGGCGACTCTGGGCACACTCAGGCACAACTCTTTTTGTGTGGTGTTTCAGATTGTCAGTTTCGAGTTCCCATGAGGTTGTGGTTCAGTTGGAGTGGTGCTGGTTTGCTGGTGAAGGGCTGGCTGTGCCCAGAGGGGACGGCGCAGGGCAGGCTCGGGGCCTTAAAGGAGGCGACGAGCCCAGACGTGGGACACCCTCTGCTTGGAGAGAAAAGCTGGGTTCACCCGATGCCTCTCACTGCTGGAGACAGACCTTACGTGCATTACAGTTTTTAACCTTTTTAGTCTTTGTGACGAGGATACAGTTTATTTAATGTGTCTGGCACAGGGCAGCGTGTGGCAGCGGGGCTCCTGCCAGCAGCCTGGGCTCGGCAAGGGCCCCGAGGCCGCTCTCACTCTGCTCTTGCAAACTGCTGTTGAAGCCTTAGCTGCTTCTTTTTATCCAAGGAGGCCTCAAAGCCCTGGACCTGCTCCTCGCCCAGGCGAGAAACCACCCCCGGAGCCACGGCACGTGGCAGCAGCCTGGCGGGGCTGAGGTGCTGCCGCAGGGCCTGTGCCTGCAGCAGCGGCAGCTCCCTGCAGGGAGCCAGCTCCTTCTCAACGGCTGCATGGCAGCTCCCGGCGCTCCTCGTGCCGCACGGGGCAGCTCCCGGCGCTCCTCGTGCCGCACAAGGTTCCTGACCCGGACCCGCGTGCACGAGAGCAGTGTCTCTCCTCCCCTCGCCTCACAGCCCTGGTGCCACTCTTGTTCACAGTGAGTTAGTACCTACAACTACCCCGGGGGTCTAAGCTGAAGCTGAAGCGTGCTGTAGTTGGGTTGTGACGCTGTGTTGAAGCCCTGCAGTGTGGCATGGGGGTGGCTGGGCCTGAGCTGTGCTGCTGCAGGGCACAGGGAGCTCACGCAACGGGACTGTACAGACTTGTTCCATTATTTTGACCAAAAAGTTTAATAAATTTTAAATGTTTACCCAGACCTGCTCTGTGTATTTTGACAACGTCCCTTCCCTGGGTGAGGCACGTGGCCTGAGGCCGCCTGTCCTGCCGTGCCGCCTGTCCCTACCCGCACGATATTCTCGTGCTGGCTGCTTTGGATGTTCTACAGCAAATGTGGAGTGTGAGTGAAGAGGCAGAGGCTATGATGAAATCTTGGAGCACTTTAAGTAGTTTTTGATGATTGATGAGGTTTTTTTTATCATTTCCTTTTATCTCAAAGCAGGTTTAATTGTCACTTGGATCAAATTGTTGCTGTTTCAGATGCTTGCCCTGCTCCCCCCTTGGCTTGGGCCCGCTCCGAGCGCTGCAGGGAGGGGACCTCAGGCCTCCGCTGCTCCTGAGAACACCCGAGGAGCAGTGTCTGCACTGGGAAGGACAGGTACGATTCTTGAGGCGCTGTGTTCAGAGTCCTCAATGCCCCGTGAAGGGAGGCCGAGGTGAACGTTGCCTATCAAGGGCAGTTTCTACACCCCTGAGAGGGAGTTTGGCACAGAATCCTCTTCACGAGACCCCAAAGGGTCACTGTGGGTGTTCCTTCGAGAGCAGACAGTGCCTGTCTGTGGTAACAGCATGGCTAAGCACGGGTGAAGATAAGCCCTCCCGGGGCCTGCTGCTGCCCCTGGGGTGGGGGCTGGAAAGGGATCACACATTAAACTGTCATTTTACACTGAGCACAGAGGGAGAGAATGCAGTGTGCAAAGCACAGGGACCTCTGTGCCTGTTCCACAAGGTTGTGGTGACCCCGTGACTCCTGGTGCCAGCTCCACACCACGCACAGTTAAGAACAAGCACTGGAGTTACCTGCTGGAGGAACTTCTCAGTTATCTGTTATGCCAGTGTTGAGAGGCTGCTGAAGACAAAGCCTCAGCAGCCACAGCCCACAGGTATCAGAGCAAAAGGAAGGACAGAACTCTGGATCCACACGGAACCTTTTTATTTAAATATATAAAACATGGTACTTTGGCAAACATCCATTTTCTGTCATTAAATAAGGTAAAATCACTGAATGAAAGGCATTCCATTAGTAAAAACAAACAAGCAAGCAACCCTTTTGTAGATCTACAGGTGGAAGCCGATGTCGAGATGCCAATGTGTTATTTTACAGATAAAAAGACAGAAGCAAGAGCCTGCAAATAGATACAACACAATGAACTTCTACTCGGGGGAGGTCACTACCTGTCTTTATTAGGCACTCGAGTCCACCTTTTACTCCAGGCTGTTGTGCATCTCCCCCTGAACCAGAGAACACTGTGCTCCCTTCCCCCAGCGTCTCAGTGCCTCACATGGAAGGGAAGGAGCCAAGCAAAACCCACAGGAGGAGGAAAGTGCCGCGAGAGAGGGGAAAGCTCCTCTGGATTCCCATAGGGTTGATGAGGCCGCCCATCGCTGTGCTGGCGATGAGGGCAGCAGTGACCAACGTTCACACCTATGAAGCACAAAGCAGCAGCTCGGCAGAAGCCCAAGATGAATCACACAGCAACCTGAAAGCTTGGGCTGCTTCAAACAGAACCGTTCTGCTTTCATTTTAAAAGCTACTTCACTACAAAGCGACAGAACAGATGTGAATGCACCCGGAACGTGCTCTAGGAAGGGATCCAGAGGCCGCGTGCCACACGTCAGCTGCGGGGCCGCTGCGGAGGGACGTGGTGTGGTGTGCCAGAGGGACGTGGTGTGCTGGCTGAGCCCCGCTGACGCCTGCAGTGCCTCAGAAGGTGCCGCTGGGGGCTGTGGTGGTCAGGCGTCTCCCAATGTACACCCTGAGGGACAGAACACAGACAATATTGCTGGCTGCAGCTCAGCTCAGGGCAGAGCCACGCCAGGGCTGTCAGGGTGCTGGTGGTAGAGGCAGATGGTTTGGGACCTTTTTCCTATCATTACCTGAAGTTTTTCCATTTACCTCTGAAATCTGCAAACCTCTCCCTTCACTGCCATCTGCACACACTGCTCACCACTCCCCACGTGCAGTGCTCCCACTGCTGCCCTCAGGTACCTCCTGTAGCTTACAGAAACTATCACTTTGAATTGTGACCCCTTTGCTGATGCCACTTGAGCTCTTTCTGCAGCTGTGACCTGTTACTCATGGCCAAGTGGAATGGTGCAGATTTGCAGCAGGGGTGGAAGTGACCAGGAGGAAACTCAGTACTTGATGCTCTGTTCCTTTTGAAAGGAAAAACCCATCATGCTTTTATTCTCTCTTGCAGAGTTACTCAGTTTTGGAAGGAGTTAATACCATAAAAGCACTTTTAAGGACCAAAAGTATTGAAAAGCATTTAATGTCTTCCCTGTGACCTGTGTCCTGCAGCTGCTTCTACAGAAGGATCATCTAACTCCTAAATCGTCTGAAGAACACAGCTCCTGTTCTGTGTCCTCCATCCCTCCCAGGTGAGCCGAACTTCAAAATACACCAAGTAACATCTTTCCTGAGCAATTAGTTCCTGTGGAGCCAAGTATCCTCCAAGTGTAACTGTAGCTCATCTGAGACGGCTCCTAATTTCACTGACTCTCATTCATTTTGAAAACGTCCCAACTAATGGGAAAAGCAGAAAAGGGAAGCTTGACACATTCAGCAACGCCACACGCACACAGGGAGAGATTCCTCCCTGAATAACCCCCTGTCCCCCTCCTATGGAGAAAACCACGTTACCCGTCTTTTAAGGAGTCAGAACAAGGCCTCAGAAAATAGGTAAAAAAACCAATCTGCCTTTTTCTTGTTTGAATGGGAACTTACCCCAGTCCAATGGCAAGCAAGTGAGAAAGCAGCAGAGATGGAAGGAACACCTTCAGGAATTCTGCTGAGAATATCCCTCCCTTCTTCATGACACTGGTGTTTCTCATGCTGAGAGTAGCTGTGCGCCTGGGGTGCTTGAACAGGAACTCCCTGGGTTTGAGGAAGGAAACGGGGTCACAGCACAGCCAGGTCAGTGTCCAGACTCGCGGCAGTAAAGCCTTCCCGCGTCCCCCTGAGCCCGGGGCTGCACTCACTTGGGCGGGATGTTCTCGGGCCGGCTGGACCAGTCCCAGATCCAGTCCGCGTTCTTCTTCAGGAGCCTTTCCACCTCTCTCCTCCGCTCCAGAAAGTCCTCTTCAGACTAGAAGACAGAGCCATTGTCAGACAGTGCTGGGGTGGGCAGAGGCAGTGCTGCGGAGCACAGCTCAGAGCAGATGCCCCTGGAAGCCCACTTCTCCCAGCTCTTCCCACCGAGGGCTCTCCATGTGGCTTCTGAAGCGCCAAGATCCTAGCTAAGGATGAGGTCTGTCCTCAAAGCAGGATACGATGGGAAAGATGACATCCCACATCCACATCTCGAGCCTGCCCTGGCAATGGCACCAGAGCCCTGGGGTTAATTAACCCTCACCCTGGGCCCTGAACACTTCCCTGGTCACACATCTCAACAGGAGAAAGTGCCTGCCTGTGTTCCAAACGGGATGGCTGTACTCTGGTCTGAAGGTCCTTGATGAAGCTAACCCAGGCCACGGGAAACTCATTCCAGTCTCACAGCCACCTGGCTTCTGGGCCAGCCTCAGGAACATGAAGCGAGCCCCATTCTGCCCGCACACATCCCTGCAGAAAAGCCCCAAACCAACAGTGGCTCTGTCTGAGGGAATTACAGCATAAATGCTGAGTAAGAATAGTTTGTTGCTTAATACGTGTGCATTAAATGGAGCCAAGGTCTCGAGATAAAAATAGTCTCCGGTCATAGAACTAAAATAGCCCATCTATGCAGCCATACACGCTGTGGAATGGAAAAGAAACCGTCCCAGCAACTTGAACTCCAAGGGTTTCTAACTTCTGGTTATTTGTTGTCAAAGTCTACGTGATGACCTTTAAACACATGCAGGGGGTTCTGCTGGAAATACAAAGTAAAAATATTCCTTTCCAGCCACATATTTAGCTGACCTAAAGGTGGTAACTCACTCAGCCAGGCTCCTGCAGGAGCTGTGCAGGTGACACAGCGAGTTTCACACAAAGGCAACAGCTCCCACACAGTGCTGACAGGGACGTGCTGCTTGGGACTGTGTGGAGCCAAGTCCCCACAGGGGGAAATGCTGCACAAACAGCCAACACAGGCTCTTTGGTTCAAACACTGCCTGCCCCTGTGCAGCAAGAGCACAGCCCCCAGCCAAGGTGGGCAGCCTGGGGACCGTTGCCTTCTGCGTTTCTGTCTTTTCCTTGTAGGACCTGAGGGTTGGGCTTTGCCACGTGAGGCTGGAAAGAGGCACTTGAGAACGCAGCCATTTCAGAAAGCAGATGAGGGCACTTCCATCTCAGGTTACACACTAAAAACAAAACAATCCATGCAAATCTGATCCAAACACGCCCAGCCTGACCCTGCAAACAGTGCTGTTTAAGCCTCTGCACTACTGCTCTCATCTTGTGTCCTAATGGTGGTTTGCAACCAATGACAGTGAGAAATTCTTTCCCCCAAAGCAAGATGAGATTTTTTACCTGAAAGCTGTTCTTTTCTCCACTGCTGTGACTCTCTACTTCCAAAGCTCTGTGGCTGTCCTGAGGAGTCTGGGAACGAGGAGGGCTTGATAAAGAGAAGCACAAGAGAAAACAAACTCATTAAGTTTCTAATGACATTGTTTATGGTATGCAGTAAAAGCAAGTCCATGAAGCTTGCAGGCACCGTCCTCCCAAAGAGCTGCAGCAGTGCCCCATCCGTAATTTAAGAGACTAATCTGTCCAGGGCTGACATCATCCAGCCACAATGTTCAATTAATCTTTGCTTTATCTAGCAGTCTGCCCAGAAGCCTGTGGCTCATGGCTGTGCTTCAGCAGAGTCACCTGTGAGGCTGCATGATCTGCCCCACGTTGCCCACTAAATAACAGCGGGCAGCAAGTGATGAGCAGAATTAGTGTGGTTTGAATTCGAACTAGAAAGTTCTGCATCCCATTGTCTAGTCTGAGCCCCACGGTTCCTCAGTAGACTTTTAGCTGCAGACTTCACAGCCCCTCAAAATCAAATAATACCACTGACTGACAATCTGCGTCATACCTAAGCTGTTCAGTTGTGCTCTGCTCCGAGAAATCCGTTGTGTGAACTAAACACAGGGCAACTCTTTAGCAGTTGGTTCAACAGCTGCTGCTGGCTTGGTCAGCATACACCCAAACCCTAATCCTCGTGAGATGTGAGACCTGGAACTTCTCTCTTGTTTCCAGCCAGGCTTCTACCCAAGCATTACTCTACTATTTAAAACGTGGGTTGAAATGTGGGTTATTCCTCTCTCTCTGGATGTGTGCTCGTGGGCACCTGTGTCAATACACGCAGGGAAGCATTTCTGTACTTTGGTGCGTAACAACAGCTTCGTGTAAGTGACCTTTACTTTGCTCGCACGGAAGCACCTTGTTTACCTGTCACAATGTGAACTTTCCCTTGAACTGCTTCTTCCAGATTCGTGTTGAGCATCCAGGAGGATTTTCTCCATGTCACCATTGTGAATGGAAAGGGAGGCTGGGACTTGCTCCTGGCTCGTGGAGGACACGCTGCTGCCACTGCCGTTCCCGTTGCTGCTGAAGTGGAGTTCCACCCAGGAACCTGCGTGGCATAAGTGACAACAGGACCAGAATAAACCACGGGGCTCTGCACAGAAGCCGGGTAAAAGGAGGCTGTGGATGCTCCCCGGTGTGACATCGGGGCCTGACACGCAGGAGCTGTGGCACTGCCGCAAACAGCCCAAGAGGCAGGGACAGCCCTTGGGGCTGGACAGGAGCTGCTCAGGACACTGCCTCTCCTCCTGCACATCAGGAGCTGCTATTTCAGGGTAGGTTTAAGTTTTATTGTTCAACGCAGGTGGCAGCATATAAAATAACCTCAAGGACTTTGTGTGCCAAAGTTTGTTTACGCGTTTATTGAAGATATTTTAGGCTCTACAATGCAATAGCTGTGTTGTTGTTCAGCCCTTTCCCAGCCGGCACTGGTGGGTGTTCCTGCTCAGCACAGAGGGTATGTGGCAACCCCTCATCACGTGTGCGCCACGCAGTATATTTAACACCAACAGTCACATGGTGCTTTGTTTTTTTAAGAGTGAGCTGAATAACAAGTCTCCTGGGCCAGCAGCACCAGCGCACAGAAGGACCTGTGTCTGCTGCCTGGTGTATAAATCAGCTCAAGGGACAGATAGTATGTGAATTACGTAAGTGTCAGGGGAATTTACCTACGGAACATGGTTAAGGATGGAAACAACAGCAGAAATAGACAGGATGGGCACCAATGCATCTAGGCTTACAGGAGAAACAGGGCAGCTGGAGAGGCCCAGGAGGCACGGAGGCAATGACAGTCACAGCCTGTGCTGTGCAGAGAGATATCACCATCTGAAGTGATGGAGGCGCATTCATATCAGATCACAGAATGGTTTGGGTCGGAAGGAACCTTAAAGGTCTCTGGTTCAACCCCCCTGCCATGGGTAGGGACAGCTTCCACCAGCCCAGGCTGCTCCCGGCCCTGTCCAACCTGCCCTGGGACACTGCCAGGGATGGGGCTGTCTCACCTGCCTCAGAGGGAAGAAGCTCTTCCTCATACCTCATCTCCATCTTACCCTGTTCCAGCCTGAAGCCATTACCCCTTGTCCTGTCACTCTATGCCCTTGTAAACAGTCTCTCTCCACACTTCTTGTCAGCCCCTTTAGGGGCTGGAAACAGAAACATCAAGTGAAGAAAGATAATCCAGTTGTAAGAGAGGAAGGTTGGCAAGCTCAGTGAAAGCAGCGGAATGCCAAACTGCTTCATCTGCATCAGTAACATTAACCACTTCTGGCTTTTTTTTCTAGAAAACCAGCTGACCACCCAGTCTTTCGACTGCTGTGTTACTGGGGTCTGAAGAGACCCTTTCCTGGGCAGCCTCTGTTCCTCCACAGCTGGCTGGTGAGCCTGGTCTGTTTGTGGGGATGTGCCCGGCTCCCTGTGACTGTGCAGTATACATCTGGGTACACGTCCACACCCAGACACGCTTTTCCACAGACTTTCTCCCCAGGTTTATGAGTGCCCAAGCTCCTACCAAAGAACAACCACAATCACTGAAGTCTAACTCAAGCGTGTGCTGAGCTGGGGCTCTGGCTCCAGTTACCTTGCAGGTACCAGCTGCCTGTCCCTGCTGCCCAGCACACCCCCCCCCCCGCAGTTCTGCTCCTCTCCTTACAGCCACAAAGCAACCCCACGCTGCGTGGGCAGCACCACAACGGCAGGTGGGCAGGGATGAGCCACACACAGCTGCTTCCCAGGGCAGGCTCATCCCTGCCCAGCGCCCTCGGCCGGGACACGGCCCCGCGATGCACGGCACACACGGCCGGGACCGGTACACCGCGGCGCGTGGGGCTTACACAGCGCTCGCAACTTTAGACACTCAACAGTGAAGTTGTGCTGGCGCCTGCTGCCGGGCTGCGGCGGGGACACCGGCGGCGACAGCGGCCGCACGCCCGGACCGCGCGGGCACAAGCACACCACGGCACGGCATGGCACGGCATGGCATGGCACGGCACGGCGCGGCGCGGAGCGGCACGGCATAGCATGGCGCGGCGCGGCACCGCACGGCACGGCACCGCACGCCCGCCCCAGCCCCAGCCCTTACCCTGCAGGTTCTCGTCCTGCGCGCTGAGCCGCGACATGGCGCGGCCGCCTCCTTCCCCGCGCCGGCCGCGGCAGGACACGCACTGAGCGCGGCGGTGCTGCGGCCCGTGC
>WBNH01001754.1:73675-132954 GCA_013401255.1 Urocolius indicus | reverse complement strand
CTGCCGCTCACCGCTGCGCACACCCCGGAGAGCCCCACACCCCCCCCACCCCTGCCGCACACCGCTGGGCACAGCCAGGGATGCCCCAGAGCCCTGGCAGCCCTGGCAGCACACCGCTCATCCCGTAGCTCTCTGCTGCTCTCTGCTGCCTCGCAGGCCTCCCAGCGCACCTCGCCCTGGAGAGGACATTCAGGCAGCTTGAGCTCAGAAAAGAGCAAGTTATTCCTCGCAGGACAGTGTTTGTCTTGGGGTGAATGCCACGCAGCAGCGTTGAAGGGAGGCTGTGTGGGTACAAACATGGGCTGACTGCCTCAGGAAGGAGGGAGCAGTCACCATAGCAGCAGTGATGCTGCTGACGCCGCTCAGTCTTCTTCCACCAAAGATAATCAACGTGGGGGAGACTGACAGCCGCTGGATGTGCCCCAGTCAACAGGCCCCACAGAGCCTCCTCCTCTCCAGGAGCCTGCAGCAGCCGCCCTGCTCGTCGCTGCAGGAAACGTGCCCTGACCATCTCCCTCCCTGGCACAGAAACCCTGACAGGATTGTGTCTTCTGGCAGCAGCCCTGCGCCTGTCCCGTGTGAAGCTGTGTATTTGCAGTGCTCTGCTGCCTGTTTCTGAAGCAGAAACATCACACTGTCGTCGAAGCAGCTTCCTCCGTTGCTGGTGCAGCTGCCAGGGCTGCCTCAGGGCTCTGCCAGGCACCCTTTGCAGGCAGCTTTGTGCTGGTCCTGCCACCCTGGCCTGCAGTGTCCGCACCACCCGACGCCTCTCTGACATGCACATTGTTTTCTCCTGTTTTCTGCCCACTGACCTTCCCCGCAGGAAATCGATTTACCAGAAGCCTTTTCTGCTTGAAGGCAGGTTTAAAACAGGGTCAAGTCAGTCTCCTCCTACACCCGTAGCCATCACAGTGCTGTGGGACAGCAGCTTTGCCCTGGGACGAATGCGTTTGTTTTCATGCTCACGGTAAAAGATTCGCAGTAGTTGTTTCAGAGAAGCACTCTGCTGTGATCACGGGAACCTGGAAACAGGGTTGGATGAAACCTTTGCAAGCTTCTTGATTAGTTAAGCAGCGATCCGAGCCGCAGGGTTTCTGATAGCTGTGATGCCACACTTGCTGCACAGACACCACCGACGCTGTGTTGAGTCCCAAGCGTGAGCTTGTGTGCAGATGGGGCAGGTTGCAACAGCTGTGAGGAACGGTTGTTTTAGGCATTACACCACACCTGTCGGAATCCCAAACTGATGATAAACTTAAATTAGTTTAAGAATGGATGATACCGATTGAAGATTCTTTGGTTTCTTATTCGTATAGAGCAAAGTAACCTATGCTAATTTGACAGTGGATGCAGTGTAAGATAGATTCAACCACGGGGCAATCTCAGGACTGACTGCAGAGATTCCAGTACCTAAAGGGGCTGACATGAAAGCTGGAGGCTTTATAAGGGCATGGAATGACAGGACAAGGGGTAATGGCTTCAGACTGAAAGAGGAGAGATTGAGATGACATGTAAGGAAGAAGTTGTTCCCTGTGAGGGAGGTGAGGCCCTGGCACAGGCTGCCCAGAGAGGCTGTGGCTGCCCCATCCCTGGCAGTGTCCCAGGGCAGGTTGGACAGGGCCGGGAGCAGCCTGGGCTGGTGGAAGCTGTCCCTGCCCGTGGCAGCAGGGTGGAACCAGAGACCTTTAAGGCTCCTTCCAACCCAAACCATTCTGTGATTCTGTGATCTGATATGAACGTGCCTCCATCACTTCAGATGGTGACATCTCTCTGCACAGCACAGGCGATGACGCTCATTGCCTCTGTGCCTCCTGGGCCTCTCCTGCAGCCTGGTGCTGCCTTCGTGCTCACCTGTGCAGGACACAGCTCCTCCAGAGCTGCTGAAACCTCAGCACTGCCCGTTTGCATTTGCTTTTTCACTGCCAGCAGTGGCTTAGTTATTAACCTTCCTGGCTGCCTCTGGAGACCAAACCAGTACGTATATTTTCGTGCTGTGCATTTCCTGGAATAGTGTTCATCATTAACCATCAAACTCTTCTGAAATACTCATGTCTGAGCTGTTCATACTTGTCTGAGCTGTTGACATGAGGAGACCTAACATATACACAGGCTGTTGGCTTGACTTCTTTGTGTGTGAGACTTAAGCTTGACACGGTGAATGCAATGATCTGATGTAATACACCATCTAAAGAAGGAACTAAGTGTTTGATCTCCGCGTGATTGTCGTACCAGTTTAAGCAGATCTATTTCTAAAGAGATTTACAGGGGGAGAGTTTTATGTAGACCAGCTTAAATTAGCTTATATGAGCTTAGAAGTGGGCAAGATTGATCAAACTGTTGGGCATAAGGCATTGGGTGCTGCTGGGGAGCCTGAGCCTGCTGACGCCACAGGCTCAGAGCCCCCTGAGCTGTCTCTGGGATGGCACAATGTGAGCCAGAGCCTGCCTCCACACCTCAGCTCTGCTCCCTGAAGTTTTATTTCATGCATATGCTCGTGTGTTTTCTACGCGTTACTTCATTCTTACAGCAATTGCTGATGGCCCAGTGGCAAAAATCTGATCACGACTATCATTCTGTCCTTACAGAATCATCAGTTGGCTTTGCAGCCTGGCCAGGGGCAGGAAGCAGGACTCATTGACTGTAAGTAAGATCATTTCTTTTCGATCTTCAAATGGATACTCTGCCCCTAGGCCTCAGATGCATCATTCTCTTCGACTGCTAAAAGATGCTAGTACAACTAGATTTGACATTAGAAATGTAGATCAAAGCTTACCTGAAAGACAAGCAAAGGGTGCTCTCAGGACATCTTTTATCTGGCTGCAGCCCTGAGGTTTCAATAACCCTGCTCCAGAGGACAGGGTGCAAAGCTTCTCCTGTAAGACAGGATCTGGAGCGAATGTGGCCATCTATTGCTTCTGCATATTCTTCAGCAGAGCAATGTCCCTGGTTATCAAAAAGCATTGCTTAATACCTTTTGCCTTGACTAAGAAGGTTTCATTTTGTTCCATTTTGAGAGTGAAAAATAAACAGAAGCTGCCTCTGGCAGAGCGACTGCAACCCCTGGGCTGTGCTGTACGTGTTGTGTGGTGCCTGTCACATTTGTCTCTAGCAATTACTGAGCAAGGGGCTGAGGAGAAGGTTCCTGCCTAGTTTCTGTAGATAGCTGCACAGAATGCTACCTGCAAAACCACCTGCTGATCTGTATTACAGGTAAGCTGTAAGCTGTGTGCTGAGACAGCTGCAAGAGACAGGAACCAGAATGTTTAAAACAGAAACCAGATTGCTACTGGTTTGCTTTTCAAGCTCTAAAATAAAGGAAATCCCTTCGAGTGTGAATCAGAGAGGTGGAGCAGAGCGATTTTTTCAGCTCTTATTTACTCACTGACTTCAGGATTTTAAAGTTCGTTCCCATTTTGGTGTGCACCATAAAGCTCTGTCCAGTGGAGTGCTTTGGAGAAGCCTGCAGTGCGTACAGCTCAGTAGATGGAAACTGCCAGGAGAAGGCTTTCTCCTTGCCAGATGGAAAACAAAAAGGGATTCTTTGAGTGATGTAAACTAGCAGTGGCCTCTTGCTTTATGTCGGTTACAACACTGCTTTCAATGTCAGTTGTTTTATTTACAAACTCCCACAAAATGTTGCAATTCAACTCTAAAAACAGAAAATTGTGTTCTTTATCCAGCAGTTCAAAAGCTATTGTTTGCACGGCCCTCATCAGAGCCACAGCCAACGCTCACATCTGGAGGGTCACGCTGGGGAACCGGCTGGGCTCTGTGTGCTTCGGTGGTCTGCCCTGCGTGGAGTGGCCCCTCTTGCTGCACTCTAGCCATATGAGCTGACTAGAAACAGTATTGGTGTGATAAAGGAGCAAGCAGAAGTGGCAAGTTGTGGTCAAAACTGATGACTGAGGTTTCTGGCATTGGTAGGGCACCCTTTGCATGTTTGACACTAATTCAGTAGCTCTGGGCTTGCCAGCTGAGGATCCTGCAATGTCTCTTGCAGCCTGGCACTGCATTCCCACAGAGACCCACTGACTGCAGTGGGGTGCCAAAGAGGCAGGAAGGTTAAGACAAGCAGCCAGGCCTGGGGCTTACATAAACCCTTCCCTATAAATGAGGACCCTGAGCCTGTGAGTAAATTATTTGTACAAATCTCTGTATTGTTCTAATTATTTGTCTGACATTCAAGTGCAAGCAGGTAAAAGCTGGTGTTATGCAGCACCAGGGCAGGGATTGTCCCCCTGTGCTGAGTCCTGCTGACACTGCAGCTCCAGGGCTGTGTCAGTGCTGGGCCCCTCACTCACTGCCACAGGGACACTGAGGGGCTGCAGCGTGGCCAGAGCCGGGCACAGAGCTGGGGAAGGGGCTGGAGCACAAGGGTGCTGGGCAGGGGCTGAGGGAATGAATGGGGGTGTTGAGGCTGGACAAGAGGAGGCTGAGGGCAGACAGGAGCACTCTCTGACACCCCCTGACAGGGGGCTGTGGCTGGGGGGAGGTCAGTCTCTGACATTCTTCTCCAAAAGAGCCATCCAGCCCTGTCCCAGGCTGCCCAGGGCTGTGGGGGATTCCCCGTCTTGCAGGTACTCCAGAGCTCTGTAGCTGTGGCTGAGGGACACGGGTTAGTGGTGGCTGTAGCAGTGCTGGGGGAACAGTTGAACTCAAAAAGACCTCAGCGATTCTTGTGACTCTTGTGACCTTAATGATTCTGTGATTCTGTGAAGGGACCTTTAAAATCATCTTAGTTTCACCCTCCAAAAGGAAAAGTGTGAGTGTGCGAGTTTGATAGCAAAAAAACCCAAAGAGATTCTATTCTTGCTGTTCCATAATACGAGACATTTCACCATGGTTTTGTCTTTCTGTGAAGTACATAGAAATGTTCTAATGTTCTACTCAAAGCACCACTACGTGTACCTTTGCCAGCATGCAAACTGCAGAGCGAGGAGAGAGGGTGTGATAAACACAATGGTGGGTAACCACAACAACAGGAACAAGTTTCTAGGAATCTGGTTGTAAGTCACACGCATTCCTTGGCTTTGCATTTAGGTGTTGAACAGAACTGGGGGCTCTGGACGCGGGGGAAAACGGGTTTTTAGATAGAAAGTCCCACTGTTTAGGGACTTTGTAGGGGAAAAAAAAAAACTCCACACCTTCCTCCCTTAAAACTGAGAACATGGTTTCTGCTTTCCAGTCATGTGCTCAGATCACTCTGTCCTGCCTGCTCACTGCCATTCCCAGTCCTCACTGTCGGGAAGATATGAAAAAGAAATAAATAGGCTGTATATCCTCTTTACTTCTAGAAAATGTCACAGTAGGGGGCTCTTGTCAGTATCTGGTGACCAAACACGTTCATTCTACCTGTATTTGCTATTCAGTTTCGGTGTAAAGGGGAATTTTCAGTGGGGTGAATGTGAATGTTGAAAATGGACAATTTTCAGGTGAGATGTGCTTTTCACATGCACACTGCTTTAATTCTCAAATCACACCTCACCGGAGTTTGTAAAGACACCTGCCTTTTAATTCCATTTCCACATACTTTCAGAGCAGGGGGCTATTCAGTGATGATGTCCCCACAGGAGGTGGGTGAGCTCCAGGGCCTGGCCTGGCACTGAAACATGGAAGGATTTCCGTATCACTTGCTGCCATCTCCTTTGCTAGGATCGAGTAGCTATTTTTAAAGCTAAGTACCCTTCAGTTCTTCCCTGCCCTTTGCAGCAATCTGTCCCCTTCCTCAGGAGGAGTTCAGTTCACATTCAGCCTGTGCCGGATGCAAGGATGCAAATCTTTGGCTTAATTATTAAGCTGCAAATGCAAGTCCTTCTGGCAGCACGCTGGTACAGGGGACCCCGTTCTGCGTTGGAGGTGAGCTGGTTTTGTACAGCACGCTTGCCTTAGATTGCTGGAAGGGAGGGCTCTCCGTTCTCAGGGAGCTGGTGTGATGACGTGCCTGCGCTCAGCTGCAAGCTGCAGTGACACTGCAATGGCTGAGGGGCGGCTGCTGGAGCCTCGCAATGAGCTCATTCTCCCCGGAGGGAGCAGGATTTACAGTGCATCACCCAGCAACTGCAGCCTTCTGCTGAAATTCATCTTTAGCTTCTCCTCAGTTAGGCTGCTCTGAGTCTTCACTCTGGGGGTGTATACATGGTGAGCAGATTTTACTGTATGGCTGATTTTTTCCTGTTTCTTCTCTGTCCTCTCAATGCTCTCCTGGGCTGACTGATGAATCATTTCTCATCCGATTCCACTCTTCAGAGGGCTGAGATGGAAAATATCGTCTTATGCAGCAGGCATGGATTGTTTAATTTTTTTTAGCTTTTTGCAGCATGAATTGTAAAAATCCTTTAAATCTGTCTGCTAGGAACAGCCTACAGGTTTTAAAATGAAGTGCACTGCGTGCAAGGAGTGGTACTGTCCGCAGGTAAAGCAGACAAGCAGTGTGCATGGCGATGGAGCGTGCCTGTGAGGTTAGTTCCTGTGTGTGTGTGTGCAGATATGAATCCGTACATCACCTGTGCTAGACAGATCTGTCATGTGCTACCTAAAGGCTCGGTGTATCGTCCTGTTTTGCATTGTGTGTTTGGATTTCCCCCCCAGCGCCTCGTTTCTCCGTGGTGTGGCTGACAGACATCGCTGTGCTCTGCAGCAGCTCTGCCGTGAGCCGGAGCAGCCCCGAAGAGCGCGGCAGTGCAGCTCCGGGCTGAAGCAGGCTGCACATCCCGCGCCGTGTGCCGGGCACGCTCCTCAGAGAGTCTCCATCGTATGTGACGGGGTTGAAATGTCAGGGCCTGTAATTGTTGATAAATCTCCCCTGCAGCTGTAAATGTTGGCATTTCAGGGTGATGCAGGTGAAGATGAATTACCGTAACACAGCAATCTGGTTTCTGTGCTCAGTGACACCCTGGCTCGGACGTTTCCTGCCTTCTGAACTCCAGTGCATGTGCTGCCTGTCTTGAGAATTGCTTCCATTCTGTGCTGTTTAACCTGTTATGATTAAAAGAGGAAAGTTCATTTCCCACCCACCCCCCAGCTGCTTGTGCCCTTGGTGGCTTTAAATGCCATTTATCTCGTCAGGATTTCTTCTCCTTTCAGTTAAGGTTTCTGCGCCTCTAATGACACTGTTTAAAATGCAGACAAAATAGAAAGCAAACACACTGGAGTCAGATTGACTTCTCACATCGTGATACTTCCAAGGAAATGTGTATAGTTGTATAAAATAACAGTTTACTGGCAGGAGACATTCCATGCTGTCTGTCTAGGCTTGCAGCTCCCAGCTGCTGCACAGCATTCCTAACCTACAGCCAGTAACCTACAGCAAGTGCAGGGTAGGTGCTTAGAATATGCTCAGAGATGTAAAGTTTGGTCTAGGGGCTGCCTTAATACTTCACTTTTGCAATGGGCTTTCTGTCTGTCCTGTGTTGGCTCGTCAGCTTTCTGACTAGTCATGGCCTGCTCTTCACCTGGAAATGGCAGATCAGGAGAAAGTTTAGGGTTTGTAAACTTTGTAAATGAAAAGGCAGATGACACTGGTGTGAGGATGCAAGAACTCCTGGGCTAGAGGAAGATACATTTGTCACTAGGGCCCAGATGGAAAAAATAGCACCCTTTTTAAGATGACTTTTAAGAATGTGCTTAAGGCCCATTGGTTGTCTTGAAAAATACTGATCTTGAATATATGTGTGGAACTGTGTGCCTATAAATCTTTCCCTTATTATACGCTCTGAAAGTGACAGTTGTCAACACCTCCTACTTGGTGGAGTTTCAGACAGTTTCCAAGCGCACTGTCAATTTATATGAAGAATCAAACTTGGCTTTCACGGTTGGTTTTTGTCCCCTAAAAAATGCATCTCTGAAGTATTACCTTTCCTTGCCAATGGCTCAAATTTACAATAGTTTCAGCAAACGAATGTTATCAAGCGGAGGTCTTTAAATAACCATTTTTTTAAACACTTACCTTTAAAACATCTGTCTCTTCTGGGTTTATCACATCCTGCAGTGCAGCTCCTCAGGTGTGGTCAACAGCAGAGGTTCAGTTTAAATAGAAAAACTTTAAAAACCTCAATGTTTTAAAACTTTTACACAAGCCAAGTGACTGAGATGTAGGATTTGAACACAAATTCCATCCAAATATTCTGCTTGTGAAACTCTGACAGTAATTTTAGGACAGATAGCAGCATCTGTACTAATATATGTGATGGTGAAAGCAGCCAAACATTAGCCAATAGTTTAGGTTTCCAAATTAAATCCTTCCCATAATCTTAAGTTTATTTGACTCCAACTGGCTGGCAGCATTTATCTGCATGTGAGGGAAAAGGGGAGGTTACTTGTTCCTAGAGCATCAAGTGTTGGCTCTTATTGGTGGTGAAATACTAAGCAAAATCTGCTGCTCATCTAACCTAGAAAGACAATTCCCTGGTTTTCCTTTGGCAATGACAGCAAAGTGCTCCCTAGCCAAATAGACATGAAACCCCCAAAGATCTCAGGAATTTAATACAGTCCTGTAGAAATTATTCTAATGGAGAATGACATCCTTATCTATTTTTAAGAAAAATTCTTCGGTTTTCTGTAAATCCACAAATCACTGCTTCCAGGGACACGTGGTGAGGGGGTTGTTATTCACTGATGATGCATAATCAAGGTGTAGGTTCAATACATTTCATCTCTGTAGTGTCCTATATCCTCCAGCATGACTCTCCCTTTTGTACTCCATAAAAGCAGAGGCAGTGTCTGAGGAGAAATAGTTTGGAAAAGGTTGAGAAAATGTCTGGAGGACAGAATCTGTGTCATCAAGCACACACAAAGCAGCAGGCTGTGGATTGTTGTCTTTCTTTAAGACCAATAGATACCTTGTTGTGCCATTTTTTCAAGCTATTCCATGTGGTTTGACCTTGACAAGGTCATGTGCAAACAAGGACCTTCTTTTTCACGAGCTAGGGTAGAAAGAAGAATCACTTTAAGATGCAGGAGGTGTATTAACTGATGTTTCTGGGTCGTCCTTTGCTCCTCTTGTTGGTTCCAGGCTCAGCTGCTGTTTCATAACCCAGCTGCGAGGCCGGGCTGCTGGGTGAGGCTGGCTGCAGGCCTGGCTTGGAAGGAGGGTCATGTCCCAGGACTAACTGAAACCTGCATGTGGTCTCCAAAGCTGCTGCCCAGCTGATGTTGATGGACCACCCGGTCTAGAGGAAGGCTCCCCTGCCCATGGCAGCAGTGTTGGGACGAGATGATCTTTAAGGTCCCTTCCAACCCAACCATGCTGTGATTCTGTGATTGCACAAGGCTGATTTTGCCACAATTCACAGCCAGAAATTATTCCACTGGTAGCAGCTCGGTATTTACTGCAGCACAAACTGTTACCTGTGCAAGACTGGCCATTGGTCTGAGCAATCCTGATTCCTCTGTTTCAACCCTCTGAAAATCAGTGTAGATGGAACTGACTCAACTGGAGCTTACAATATCAAAAAGACTTGCCAGCTCTTTGCTGCCTGCTCTGGTTTGTCGTGTGTTGCACCCTGGATGTGTCCCCTGGCCTGTGCTGTCACTAAAGGGCAGCATTCACGAACTGCAGATGGCACAGACTGTATTTTACTGGGATGGAAATCTGTATTAATGGTGTTCCACTCAAAAAGAAATTGCACACATAGGGCTTGATTCTGATACCACAGAGTCAATGTCAGGAATCCTGCTGATTGATGCTGAGGGGCATCCTGTGTACCTTGCTGAATACCTGAAGTGTCTGAAGGCTTACTGATTAGCACTAACTTCTAGCAGGACTCTTATACTAATATCCCTGTGGCCCTCCTGAAAAGTTTTTGCTACACTTTGCACTTTAATTCTATTCTAAAATAATTGTTTTATTCATTTGATAGTGGATTGCTTCTCTAGCTGCCTCAATTCTAGCCATGGTTTATAGTAAGAACGTGTCTAGCTTGGATGAGAGTCAGTCAGGTCTTGCTGCTGTGCCTTATGTGGTGATCACTGGAAGTTCCAAGACGGCTGGTTTGCGTTTGAAGGAGTCAGAGGAAGCTACAGGCACAGGAAATATTTGCATGAAGCTAGTAAAAATAAGCCTGAAAGGAAAATGTATTAGCTTGATTAGACTGTAAGTTCACTTGGCACTCATTGCTGAACATAACCATGGGTTAGGCATTGAGACAGACCAGTTAGAATCATAGAATGGTAGGGGTTGGAAAGCACATCTAGTCCAACTTACAAAAGGAAAGTAAAGGCTGATTTTTATCTCCCGAGGTCACAGCAACATTTAGCAGCACAAATAGAGAAAAATCCAAACATTTGAAACAAAGGGAGGTATTTCAGTTTAGTTTTCTCTCTTTTCCTAAGCTTTCCTGACCATGTGTCTGGTTCCTGGATCTGCACATGCAGGAACTCCAATTCCACATATTGCTGACACCAATTTTTGCTACCTATAGGGACAAAACCATCACTGCCAAAGCTTTGGGCTTTGCTGGTCTGCAGGCTCGTAGTGGAAGGGAAATCTCATGATGTTTTACTTCCCTTAGGATACACGCAAGCTTAGCAGGAGTTAAAAACCCAGTTGTTTGCTGCCAGGTGCTCCTCATTGTGCTGCCCATTAGCCCAGCAAGCTGAGAAGGCTGACCTCGTTTCAGGCAGAGCCTGGCAGGGGTGGCTGAGGGAGTTCTGTCAGATAGTTCTTTCTAAACACGGGGAGTTTGAAGAGGAATGGAAAAGGAAGGAATGCTTGATACAGTCCTGAAGCTGTCCTGCATGAAGTCAGCAGTGGGTAAGGATGTCTGAAATGGCTGAGACAGCCAAAGCAGGACAGGGCAAATGTCCTTTGTGGCCAACAATGCATCCCCTTTGCTAGATAAGAAGCTGGGCCTTTTCTGTGTGTACAGAGTTCATGTGGAAGAAGAAGATGTCAGACATTTTTTCCACCAGCTAAAGCTAGAGGCTGAAAGGCTGAGATACTCAACAGGATACTCAACCTTACACCAGCACTGTGTGCTTTTGAAAAACCCAAACTGGCCCCCATCGAGCAAGACCCTCATTGGTATTGTGCTGTGCATGAGTGTGGGTGAGGGGCTGGTCCACCTCAGCATAGTAACTGCTTTCTATCCCCCTGAGGCTGTCAGAAATTTCTCCATGTCTTGTACTGTAAGAGCAGTAGGAGTTATGTGATGGGGGGGAAAGCTGCTGATTAACTTAGTGTCACAAATAAATATGTGAAACTAAAGGAAAAGAGATGCTTCTGCTAAAAATATCAGTTCTGTCATTTGAAAGTAAGTCACTCAGCAACTGCATCTGACTCCGAAGAATGTTATCCAGGCATGAATAGTTTTCTTCTGCTTGTATTTCTATGTCAATCAACAAACAGTGGTATCAAGTAGTGTTAGGCAGCTCAAGAGTAGATGTACCTCCCAGGAAGGAATGTCTACACAGAAATAGATGTACACTTTAATCTGCAAATCGTGAATGAAAGATAGGGAACAACAACCACTCTTCGGAATAGAGTTGGAAGGTATTCGAGTATACCAGCACTAAATGAAACCAGGTAATGCAGCTACTAATGAAGACTATCCTGGAAGCTGTGAAAGGGCTGCTCTTGCCTGCAGCCAACCCCCAGGCTGAGCACCTCATCTCATCCATTATCTCTTTGTCACTTCTTTAAATCCTGCTGTTTCTAGGAATGTATATAGTAACTCTGGGTGTGACTGAGGAGCATTGGAAGTCTCTTCTCTCTGTTTATCGTAATTTTAACCCCTGTGTTGCAGGCTCCATGTCTGTACTCTTGGCTCCAAGCACATTGTGTGACGTGTGGATGTAACAGTTCTAGAACACACATGGGCTCTACATGGGGCGCTGTTAATAGTAGAAACCCTTGAGGAAAAGGGAAATCAAACTGTACACATTTTTTTTCCTCTGATGATCAACATGAAGGACCTGAAATGATTTATCTTGTTAAGAGTAATAATTACTCTTTCACCCAAAGGATCTATACAGGCGTGTCAATTACAGTCTCATGTACCTGGAGACGTTTCCTCACATGGACAGCGTGCTCCCCGAGGGGAAGGCTTCAGGAGCAATGGGCAGCAGCATGCAGAACCTTGGGGGCTATTTTTAAAAAGGAAATGTTTGTTTATCAGAGACATTTGATAAAACTTAGCTTTGGTTCACTAGCTCAAGGTTGTGATTGTGCACAGCATTTCATGCATGCTTGTTTCACAGGAATGTGATGCATCTATTTTAAGTGACACAAATGCTGGCTTCAGTTCCTCAAGTTTCCATGGAGTTTGGATTCTAAGCACTATCTTGACTCGCTTCGAGTCAAACTTTTGAGACATTATTTCATGTTATTTACAGCCAAAATCAGTTTTCTTACATCTACATTCAGGCCATCAGTCAGGCAGGTGAGATACGGGTTCTGGATTTGGACCGTGTGCTGCCTACTGCTTGTCTATAACATCTGTATTGAACGTTAGAGATAGGAAGGAAATGCAAGCCTCAGTGGCCCAAACATGCCCCTGGAGATCAGAATATTGCTTCATTTCTTCTGCAGCTCCTAACAGCTTTGGGTCATTGTGTTACACAAATGCCTTTGTGCAGTGAATCGTAAGCGGTTTATGTCAGTCTGCTCTCCAGAAATGTCTGACTCTTAATTGCTGTCTCATTTGTGAGAAGGGGACTTGAAAGGAGCTTACAGGCCCAAAGTTGGATGCAAAACACTACCTTTGGCAGCTTACAGGGCCTCTTCATCGAGCTAAATTTGGATTCTGAAATACCTGTAATATTATCTCTGGGACATAGGTTTGGGGTTTTTTAAGCTCTGTTCCGCATCTACTTGGAAGGTGCAGCATGAACATTTATTTTTAGCATTTGCTGCTAAGTCAACAAAAATGATAAAGGACAAAGAAGAACAAAATTTACAGGTTCCTCGTCTTTGGCAATAGCAGGAAAAATCCCACCCTTCTTTCCAGCTGAGTAAGAGGCAGCTCTGCAGAACCCTCTGGGATGGCTTTGCTGGAGCCAACGAGGTTAGAACAGGAAGAGATCCATCCCTTGTCCTGCTTGGGGTTTAGGCAACTGTTGGGGTTTTTGTGTCTCTTTCAAAAAAAGAAGTAAAGTGGAAGTTGCCTGCAGAGAGTTCAGTGCTTTGTGGATTCACTCTGAACCTCGAGCAGCCCAGATGCAAGCTGCTGCCGTGCAGGAGGATGGCATCCTGCACATGGTGCTGTGCCCGTGCTGCTGCGGCTCTGTGCCGGCCTGGCAGACCTGCTGGCATCTGGTTGGATTTTTGTCTAGATTCCTTTGAGATGTGGGTTTTCCATAGAGGGATAAGCCTATAGTAACTGAACACTGCTGGCTTAGTTCACATGCTAGCCCAGCTGAAACAGCTCAGAAACGTTTTCCCTCGTTGAGAAAATTCCCTTTCCCTTGCAGCCTCTTGCAGGCAGAACGCAAAACTATCACTTGACACAAACGTGTTCTGCTTGGAAGAAAGCGTTCTAAGGGAGGGCTTTCAAACTGCTTAATTCAGTGTAATCAGTTCTAAAAATTCAAATGCCATTCTGAAGCATTTTAGTTTCATAATCACAATTTTTAAATCTTAACGTTTTGACTGCAGTGGTTGAGAAGTAAATCCATCATAAAGTTCTTCAGTCAGCAAAGTTCGTCACAGTAGCCGTGTGCTTCACATAGCGCCTTCTGCCTACGGCCCTCTAAGATCTTGCTGTAAATGTCATTTACTGCTCTGCAGCAGTTACTGCTCATCTGTTGGAAAAAAAAATAAAAGAGAGGGTATGAGAAGGGAAAGTACAGGGCAGGGATGCAGTTGCAGTCTGCTCCCAGCCCAGCAGAAGACGGCCTGGAGGCAAGCACAGCTTGTGAAGGGCAAGGCTGCACAGGCAACTGCCCCAGGGATCCCAGTCTGCTGCTGGCTCGGGGCTTTTTCAAGCTGCTGCGTGGCTAAGTTGTTCCTGAGCATAGATTTGCTTTGAAGACCTTGTTGGCTACAGGGCTGTTTGCCAGCAATGGCTGTGATCTTTTCTGGAGCTGCTGTTAGCAGAGATGCTGTGGCTGTGCCCTGGGCAGGAGCGGGAGGACAGCTCGAGTCCTGGGCTCTGCTGCATGAGCTGGGGAGGGAAAGGACAGAATCTCCCAGCTGGCACAAACACTCGTGTTTGCTGAGACTCGTGAGAAAGCTGGTTAATTTCCTTTGATACGGCTGCATGCTAAAAGCTGACAAAGTGAGGGGCAAACCAGGATCATTGCTTTGTCACTTTAACCTGTGCCGTGAAGAGAAGCAGGAAGGGAAGGCGCGTGAGACAAGGCACGCCTGGATTACAGAACATTCCTGCTCAGCTCAGCCGAGGATGCTTTATTTCCATTTAACGGATATTGCCACAAAACTCTGGAAACCAAGAGCCAAATCACCTCAAAAGAAAAAGCAGTGAGGAAGCAACAGAGATGTTACAGCCTCCCTGCCTGCCTTACTGCCTGTCGCTTTCGGAGACGGTGCCATAGCTGGGGTGTGATGAGGATGAATGTGGCAGGAGTCTGTGCTGGTGGGACCGCTCTGAGTGGTGAGGGGCTGGTGCGCTGGCCGGCTGGGCCTTTAGCAGGGGAGGACAGCCAAATGGGCAGAGCAGGCAGCCTGGGGAGCAGACACAGTCTCCTTGGGGGTTATTTTTAACTGTGATTCCATAGTGCTTCAGGCTCATATCGATTTTTTCCCCATGTTTTTAATTAAAGCGTTCACCTCAAGGCGTCCTGCGTGCCATGAAGATGTTCCTCTCCTGTTTTCTTACTCATTTAATCTGTTCCAGCGCTTAGTGCTAAACACCTGCCAAACTCTGGTTGATGATCTTTGATAGTTCAATGATTTGAACAGATTTGTGGCTGCAGAGAGAGGTAAAAATTGTATACTTACAGTTTTTTTTGCACCAGTTTCTGGCTGTTGCTGGAGTACCCTGTGTCTCAAAAGCCCACTGGTCTGAAGTTTTGTAGCCTCAGGGACTTTGTTAAATCCATCAAGATTTGCAGGGTCTGATTTGGGTTCAGTTGACTGAAGAGAAATAAGAAAATTCTTGCGTGTGAATGACATCTGCAGTCTTGTTTCCAATGAAGTGAAGGGAAAGATTTCGTGTGATTAAAGGACAGGTTTGCTGAATTCTCACAGGCTGACTCTCGAGCACTTCTTGGTTGTTGGATACTTCTGGAAGTAAACTTCCAGCTTTCATTCTCCATAGTAACGGGCTAATCGTTCATCTGAACTGTCATGCTTACTCATGGCTTTCAATCCCAAGGGCCAGGTCTCAGGGAGTGGCCAGGGACAGGGAGGGCTCCCCAGTAGCACTGGAAGCAGAGCTGGAGCTGTGGGCTCCCCTGGCTCCGTGGGCACTTCCCAGGCTCCCTGTGCACGAAACTGGGCAGTGACCCGCAGAGCTGAATGGGGCTGGACCTGAAGCCTTTGCTTTCTCTCTTGGGCTTGCTTTTGTGTGTTATTAGCAAACAGAGATTAGAGTGGCAGTGACAACGTTATTTCTTATCTTCTTTTTAAGTGAGCTAGTAAAAAGAAAACTGGAAAATAAAGCTGAGGCAAGGGGGAAGCCATCAGTCATTTAGTTCTGTGTTTTCTGGTGTAATGGGGAACTGTGACATCTCGGATGAGGATCAGTTCAGTGGCACTGGGAGTACCCCAGATTCTGCCCAGGAGCTGCCTCAGGTTCATGGGAATCAGGGGAGCCCTGTGCATCCCATGTAGCAACATCCTCTTTGCAGGGACCTCAAAGGGAGAGGTAATGAGATATGAGCTGGATGGCTATTGGATCTGTGTGTCAGACGGGCTGGCGCTGGAGCTGGCCGGGAGCTGTGGATGTGCAGCATTTCTTGGGGCAGTTCATCCTACCAGAGTACACGTTGCCATGTGTTGCCTGAGGATGAACTAGGCTGCTTTGGGTACTGTAAGAGATGGGGTTTTACACTGGAACAGGCTCAGGATTATAAAATGTTGATTGGTTTTCTATGCCAGAGCTGTTAGAGTTTGTTGCCAGCGTGAGCTGCGGGTTGCAGAGCCGGGCAGCACCCCCTGTACCTGCGGCGCTGCCGAGGGCCTGATGCCTTAGGCTCAGCCTGACACAGCCATCTCAGCCTGCACAGTCCCCCTCCAATCCTACACAGAGACTTCCATGTGCAGCTTCTCTGTGGTTTCAGCCGTGCAGAGCAGGGGGAGGCTGCAGGGCCTGTCCCACGAGCAGGGGCTGCAGTTAGGGTGAAGAGCCTTTTCCCTGTGCACCCTGTTTCCTTGGCATGTGCCAGGTCTCAAGCCAAGCCCAGCCACGGGGTACGCGGTGACCACGGACCCTCCAGCTCATGTGTGTCTGTGGAAGGGCTGAAGGGATGCTTTCAGTGGGCAGGGATGGAGGCAGCTGCCTGGCTCCCAGGGCGCTTCCCACCTCTGCCAGCCCACCCAGGGGCTGCTGGGGCAGGAGGCTGTGCTTCCCACGAGCTTCAGCTGCATCACAGATGCTCGCAGATCTAAGGATGTCTGACAGGAGCAGCGTAACTCAGAGGCTAATAATAAGACGCCACCTTTTCCATCAAATACAGTGTAGACAGAGGCTGGGAATTTTTTCTTTCTGATTCCCAGGCAGGCTTGCATTTGATTTTTCTCCAAAGAAACTGTTTCCTGTTGTCATAACGTAACCAGATGGGGAGGGTTCAGTGGAAATATCTCAGGAGAGACTGGCAGAGAAGCAGATCCAGGAAGCAGATCCTCCCCGTTATATTGGCACGGTTTGGTAAGTTCCATCTGAAAAATAAAAAGCTGCTCCCTTTGCTGAGTCACAGCCTCCTGGAAGCTGGAGCCGTGACGAGCCGGGAGACGCCGCGCTGCCGGAGTTGAAGCGAAGGTGAGGAATCCTTCCCCACTGCATTTCTTGTCTGAAATGGGGTTTAAATCTCATCGAGGTATATTGTCAGTTTGATTCAGTCTGTACCAGTGCATGGTGACATCCTCCTCTTGCAGGGCTTGGGCTTGCGTGGCTCTTCTAAGGCGAATGCTGGGCTGCTTCCCTCTGAAAGCAGAGTGCATCCCTGCGTCGGGAAATGCCTGTGGCCCTCAGCCCCTGCAGGGGCTCGCTCTGTCTGAGCTCTGCAGCCTCCTACAGCACTGCAGGGCAGGGAGCTCGTACCTGCCAGGGTGGGGAAGAGGAGGGGTGTTGGGTCTGCTGGGAAGGAAGTAGACAGCACGACTGGAAAGCTTGCTTCTTGATGGAAAAGCAAATTCTGTTTGTTTTCCTCTCAGCAGTTGAAGGGTGAGGCAGTGGGTAGCCAGGTGCATTGCTTCCTCCACTGCCTACACACACCTTGCAGTAAAGCAGGTAATGATTGTCTGTTTGAGTAGCCTCTCTGTCTCCCAAGTCTGTTCTGCTTTCCCTGTGTTTATAAATCTCTCTGTAGCTAAGGCCTGGT
This sequence comes from Urocolius indicus, assembly GCA_013401255.1. Lineage (NCBI taxonomy): Eukaryota > Metazoa > Chordata > Aves > Coliiformes > Coliidae > Urocolius > Urocolius indicus. Next base: position 115,515 of record WBNH01001754.1, on the reverse strand, counting down.
ACTTTTCCAGGCTTTGCATTGTTGTTTGTTTGCTGGAGTTGTAACAGCTTTATTTATACTGCTTCTATACCACGGTTCAGATGCACAATCAAGGATTGTTTGCTTTCTGAAGCTTTTTCATCTTCTTAGGCCTACAGATCTGGGAGTCAAATCCACCGAACGCGTTGATGCGGGGAGGAGGGAGTTGTTGAAGGAAAGCCAGCTGGGTTTCCTTGCAACAGAGAAGCTGCAGGTAGTACAGGGCCACAGCAGCATTCACTGATCACCATTAAGATGCAGCATTTGACATTTGAAAGTGATTCTGGTTTAGCTGAAGTGCTGCTGAGATATTTCGTGCGATACATTTATTATCAAGACAGAAAACGACTCTTTGACTCTTATTTCAGACACGTGCAGGGACACTGAATTTGTGGCCACGTGTAAATTGCCAGTTTGCGTTTTAAGAATAGCATTTCAGAAGCACATTTTAAACTTGAGATGCTATGACTGAATATGTGTTTTCCATAGACTTTTTAGTAGGTTTCATGCTCAGCAATGCCTTCAGAGGCTGTAATTGTGCTGCTGGCGGGGTAATCAGCCCAGCTCAAGCTGCTGATGGGCTGGGCAGGATGCTGTGGCAGGAGCTGCTGCTCCTCAAGGGCAGGGGCAGGAGCTGCTGTCCTGTGTGTGCTTCAGCACAGGAGGTGCCTGGGATGCGCTGGGCTCTGCGTGTGGCAGGCAGAAGGGCAGCAGGGCTGGAGCCCAGCCAGGCCCAAAGCGAGTGTTTGGAAAGGGAAACTTTTCTGCAACTGCTGCACCGTGGACATTTGCCCCTCTGCTCGCTCTTCCACACAATCTGCAGTTTTATCCTGCCAGCTCCACTGGTATTTGCTAGCCAGGTCTGGGTCTGACCCCTGAAATCAGCCTCAGCGGGATGCAGTGCATCTCCTGTGCATCACCCAGCTCTCCTGCCTGGCCTGTGCTCACTCTTCTCTGCCACGCTGCTGCCCTCTCTCCTCCCAGGCCCCTGTCCCTCATCTCAGAGCCCCCAGGCTCCTTTTCTTCCCACACTTGCCCAGGTGGGTTTGCTTCCAGACTCCTTACCAGGACCTCTGTCCTGATCCACTGGCTTTTACACAAATCAAGGTGAAAGAAGAACCTGGGATTTCAGTACAGACATTTAAAAAGTAAACCAGAATGGCAAATAGTCTCATTAATGGAAGGGCCAAGACACCTTGTTGATCAGTCCAAGGCCGTCTGTGCCAGGACACTCTGAACAGGAACACTGTGCTGTGGCCTGGGATGGAGGTCACTGCAACCACCACCGTCTCTGAAAGGTCACTGAAGACAAACTTTGGACATATTTTTCTGCTAAAATGAATCTCCTAGTCTTTTGTTGTTGGGGCTTTTTTTTAAAGCAGCTGATGAGTTTTGGCAAAAGCCAAGGCAAGGTGGTGTGCAGGGGCTAACCTGAAGCTGACCACCACCAGAGTGGCTGAGAACTGTGTCTTGGGAAGGGCACATGGAGCCCGAGGAGGATGAATGTGCTGGAGTTACATTATTTATTTAACTGAGCCCACTGCGGGAGGGGTTTGTCGCTGGCTTCAGTAGGAACAGGATCATAGTTTTAATTACAGTGCAGTAAACCTGATTGACAGAATGAAGAAGGCTGCAGATGGAGCACCTTGATGGGCTTTTGCATTTAGAGCTGTTTTCTGGACAGCTCTTGATTATGTAGAGAGAATGGTTTAAAGGGGTGAAACAATGTGGAAGTTCAATTATACATCCAAAAGTGTGTGGAAATGATAGCTAACTATGATAAATGAACCTGCAAATTAAAGCAGTTGTCTCTTCCAAGTTCTGCTTGACAGTTTGCAGCAGGTCACCGCAGAGAGGCTGTGCTGCAGGATGGTTTTTGATGAGTGTGGCAAAGGCTCCATTGCTGACCACATTGCCAGCCCAGGGGATGCTCTGGTTCCTCCTTTGCAAAGGATTTTTGCAATGTATATTGGTTTCAGAGCAATATGGTTCGGCTCTTGACAATACCTGGGAGGCGTCTGCAGAAAAACCTGTTGCACTGCTGCCTTAGTTACTGAAACTGAACCCAAGGAGGGTCCCAGGAGAGATGCTGGGGCACCTCTTACAAACGCTGCCAGGGGCTGTGCTGGGGCCGGGTTCTGTCGCTGCCACCTGCACCTGGTGGCTCGTAGCAGCCGCACTTTCCCTCTGCTGAGTTTGGCTTGTGGTGGTTTGAGCCCAGGAGCAGCAGAATGATGTAGGGCTGCTGCCGGGGTTTGTGGTGTGTGATACAAAATGGAAGGTTCATCTTTCCACTGGGAAAATCGTGTTAACAGCTTCCTGCCAAAGCCCAGCGGCGTGGCTTCTTGTTCTTTCATTAGTGTGAAAAAGTCAATGAAACATCCTTTTTGCCTATGTAATATCAGTCATTTTGTAACTGTCTGTTTAATGACTCTTCAAGAAAGTCACAGATCCTGATTCTTTTATTGCTGGGTTTTACCTATTCTGTTTCTTTCAGGTGCAAGTGAGTGTGATAATGAGTAGCCACCACTTCTTTCTGCCAAATTGCAATGCTTTTCGTGTTGTTTCCCACCTCTTACTATTACAATTTAGTATCCTATTTACTTGTCTGTGCACACAACAGATATCCTCAGTGATGCTGGACCTTTCCTTCTAAATATGTGTGTGCAGGGTACATCAAATTGTATTTTTAAACAGAGATTGTCTTGTACTTTCCCATCTCGAGTTTCATGTTGCCTAGTTACCTAATTTTCTAGTTTGAGGTTATTGGGTTGGGTTTTTTTTTCCCTTTCTTTATCTTGCCTTATATTTCTCTCGTCTTGATTGACCTAAATAATCCTCCATTATCAGCAGATTTTGTTATCCTACCCTCTAGTCTTTAGTTTTTTACAGGTCACTAGCCAAATATCAAATGCTATTAGCTCTAGCTCTGGTCCTTGGAGCTCGCAGCTGTGAACATCCCCATCTTTGTAGTAATTCCTTCTCTGTTTCTATCCCCCATCCGTGACTAGAGTTTCTTACACATCGTGGTACTAAACCTTCTTAAGCAGTTAATATTACCTAAGCGTCTAACCCTTTAGTATACACAGTGAAACTGAGATTCAGATTTCCATTCTCACATCCTTTATGCATGTAGGGGCAAGGTTTCGCCAGCGTCACGTCTGCTGGTGCACATGCAGCTCACATTTCGGGCTGTGAATCCCTTACACCTGCTGGCAAGTAGTTGTCTGCACAGGAGCACCAGCACAGCTGCCTGGGCACAGACATCTCTTATGGCTTTCATGACCTGTGTGTATTTGCACAGCTCTTACATACTTCTTTTTTGTCAAAACTTGAACCTGTCACCCTGAGCACAGCAGCCTCAGCTATTGCTGTACCTTATGTTGCCATCTCCAGGCTCCGGGACCTTTGCAGACACGTAGTTGCACCCTCCCTGCTGCTGCTGGAGAACTTGCCTGGCCATGACACCAGCACTTGGTAGGGACACAGACCCCAGCAGGCAGCAGTTCTGACATATTGCAGACATAATCCTGTGCCTCTGCTCCCTGTGCCGGCTGCTGCCTGCTCTTAAGAGCAACGATCAGCTATAAAGTCAGAAGCCAGATGGATGCATCCTCTTAGCTAAAGATCAGTGTAGCACAGCCCATGTGAGAAGCTACTTTCTCTGAAGGAGTAAGTGCAGAAGGTTGAAAGACTGAAAAATCCTGAATTCAAATCCCAGATTACCCAGATGCCACACTGAGCAAACAGCTAGGAAAGAACTTCTCTGGAGACGTTCCCCATCTGTAAATGGGGATGTCTGAGTGTGTTTTCCCAGTTCTTTCACATAGCACTTTTCCAAATCATCTGAACAGGTGGGAAAGCGAGATATCTGCACAGGAGGAAGCCCTCCCAAGCTAAGGCATCAGCAGACACTGCTGCCAGAAGATGCCACTCAGAACGAGTTACCTGGCTGCAGAAGTGAACTCCAGCAAGTAAGTTTTAGTGACACAATAGAGAGCACGAGCAGGAGCAGTCTGAGCTATTTCAGAACGGGACTGGTGTTGCTATGCTGAAAAGGGCTTAAACCCCCTTACTGACCCTGTCTGTGAAACTACAGAGAAATGGATACCTACATGCCAGTGAATTGACTAGAAAGGTTGATGCAGCATCTCAAATCAAATCAGCTTTAAAAAAATCAGATTATAGCTGAAAATTCTCAGCCGTGTACATCTGGTTAATGCACAGGCACCCACAAACAGAAATCACCTTGGCAAGGTCAGCAGCAATGTACATCACCACATCTGTGTATCCTCAGCACAGCAGCAGCTCAGTCAGCAGCCTCACAGGCAAGAGGGTTTGTTTCATATCACACCAGCGTGTTCCTCCCTGCATGCCTTCAGCATTTTCCTTCCTACTTGCTGCTCTGCCTCTCCTTTGAGAAAGAAATGCAAAGTTTGTGATCTGAGAGGGCATTTTGCTCTCGGGGTTTTTTTCAGTCATCTCCCAGGGGTGGGTTTGTGTTCCTTGTCTGTTTGGTTTGGTTTTAAAATCTTTTAAAAATGGATCTGTTAAATGTGTAGTTGTAAACATGTGCCTCACCCTCACCAGATAAAACTGGAGTGCTTCTCCCCGGTGTAAATGCAGAGTACTTCAGTGCTGTCGATGGGTTACAGGATTGGTTGGATCTTGCTTGGGAGTTTGCTTCATAGCACAAGTGTCAATGGGGTCTCTCTGCATCTCAGTCCCTGGGTCAGGCTGGGATTTGCAGGTGTGTCTGAGCTCTGCTCTCCAAGCTGACTGTGTCTTTGCCAGAAGGTGGTTAATCTGTGCAGGCCAACAGCAAATAGGAAATCCATTATCAAAGGGAGGTTAGCTAACTTGTCATTGGTAAGGCCACGGCAAACAGGAATTTGCTTTCATTGTGAAATTCTTTCGAGGTGGCAATATTTTCCAAGGTAATCTGGAAAAAGCCTCATCTCAGTGTTATAAGAGTTATAAGAGTTGAGTATTTTGCTTAAAACTTTCTATAGTGCTTTTCTTCAAAGTATTCATCAAACTCTGTCCTCAAGCTCCCTGACTGCTCCTCTGTTTTTTCCTGGCACTTTAGATGCACTTGCCCTGGAGATGAGTGGCCAAGGAGAGGCCCCTCTGACTTATGTCCAGGTGAGGGGTACTGATTCTCAGGAAAAGAGCAGGGACCTCAGGACGGCTGCCTCTGGCAAATCATCCTGCTTCCAGCCCTGAGGACGGATGTTAACGTCCTGTCTCTTCTCTAACATTTATCCTGCCCCAGCTAGCTCTCATCCCTTTCCCTCTCCCTGGCATAGGTTGGGCAGAGGCACAGAAGAGAGCCAGCAAGCATTCCCAGGAGCTGCCTGTGCACCGTCAGCAGGCCGGACTGCCCATCCCCTGGGCAAGACCCCTGCCCACCTTCCCTGCCCTGCCGGGGGTTGAGCCAGCGCTTCACACCGTCCGGGCCTTAGGCCATTTCTGAAGAGACAATCTGTCGCTTTTATATTGAAGCTCTGGAGAAATGGCTTTTAGACACGTATTTTTGACTTCTGAGGATATTAATGGCTGGGTCAGTGCAGTGGATGGAAAGTTTCCTGCTGCCTTAAGTGAACTTGGCACAAGCTCCTCGTTCATAGCCCGACGGAGCAGAAGGAAGGAGCTCGGTTTCAGCGGGTCGTGGGGGAGGCTGCAGGGGATGTGGCTGTTCCTGACTGCATCAGTCTTCTTTAGCACCCTTGTTCCTTGCAGAGGTACATTCTTTCTAAGGATGTGTTGGAGCTCTTGTATGAAGTCGGCCAACAGCATTTTTTCTGCTTTTGTTTAAATCCTTTTCTGCTTGCTGAATGTTTCTGTGTTTTGCCTGAACGTCTGTTCTATGTAGTGCATACTTTGTGCAGTCTCAACGACGTGGGTATTTGGGCTTCTTTTTTTTCTTCACAGTGTTTGTTAGCTGTGAAAAGACACTGCTCATGTGCTGATTATTAGGTGAACTGTGAACTATAAGAAAGCTTACAAAATAGATGAGCAGCAGTTAAACATTGATCTGGTGTCCATAACAGTACTAGCTGGTAAATCCAATAGCTTTTCTCATGCTTTAAAAATAAATGCTTTAAGTGTTATTTTGCAACCAAGTGTTTTAAGCTAAATAAGGCAGTTCTGATCTCCTCAGCAAGAGTTACGAATAAGTGAAGGTGTGTGGGTTTTTTTCTTAGTATCTGCATTAGTTATTTGTAAGAGAGACTTTGCCCAGAACACCTGGGTAAGGCACAGAGGTGCTGTGGAGAGAAGCCTTGCCTGGTTGGGCTGCTGACCAATAGCTGGGATGCTCAGGAGGTATTTCTAGCTGACATCAAACTTCAGGGCGATGCCTGGCTCATGCCATGCCTAAGAATATTTTCAGTGGGAGCCAAGCTATTTGTACAACTTCACACTCAGTAAATTTGCCCACTGCAGCTGTCCCCAGGCAGTGGGAAGCCCCAGTCCGACCAGAGAATAGTGATGACTTGCTGCAGTTAGTGCTGCCCCAACTTAGGACTGCTGACCTGACTTGTGAAAACCTCAACTTTTAACTAAAACTGGCAGTAGTAACACTCTTGGTTTGTCTTTTGTATCTGTGTATAACTTAGACCTCTTCCTTGTGTGTCTCTGCAGCTTCTTCCTTTAAGACAAAATCTTACAGAGTCATCTTGTTTTCCAGTTTTTTGTGAGAGCCTGTGGAAGCATATGGATGAGTGCCAGTAATTAAAGAGCACTGCTCTGGCTGATCCTGCAGAGCTCTAATACACTGAATTGCTGGTTTCCTTCAGGAAGGAAAACAAGGCTCAGTTAATACCCCCCCAGAGCACATAATTGCCAGAACTGGGTTTTATTTCCCTTCCACATGCTATGACGTTATTGTGTGATAGAAATCCACATACCTAAAATAATTCCAGCTACTTGTGTGACAATCCCTGTCAATTGCTGTTAGGTTTATTTTGATCTTCCCACCCTAGCTCTAGTTCTCACAACAGGCATTCCTTTGGTGCTGCCCACTTCAGATGTTAAGAAGCCCCATTGTGTGGCACTGAGCACTAATCTTAAGAGGTGGTAATGTGATATTTGAACGTCTTCTCTTTTCTGAACTCATTTGTCATCCCTAAATTGGATGTCTCTCTTGACTTTACCTTCTCTAGCAATGTTCCTGCCAAAAGCTTGCCCAACGTGAAGAGCAGCACGATGTCTCTTTGGTTACTAAATGCAAAAGATCTCCCTTTCACCAGAATTTACCCAAAGCTCTCTTGGTCTTTCCCAGACACCACCTTCCCATCTCAGATCATGCTGGAGAGCTCGCACTTGATTCCATGAGATTTTGGAGCTGCAGCCCTCATCAGGACTGGCCTCATCAAGCAGATGTTTGTGGGAGAGGAATGGTGTTAATCCCCTGTGCCGTTGCCTTCGGTGAGTACTGCAGCCGGTCCCCCTGAAGCATTGTCACAATAATCCTCCAGCAAGTCTGTTATTTCATTATATTTTTTCCTTCTTTTTAAACCATTTTAGGGGCACGCTCACTGTTAAATAAATGGGCAGAGATGGGCTAAAATTAGTGAGAGAAGTCTTACCGGTGGTCAAGAAAAGTTTGTTTGAACCAGGGTACTTGGTGATGAAAAATCAGCTTTGAAATAACCTGACCCTGGTTTTGCTGGCTAAGGCAGCAGCTTTTTGTTAGAGCTTGATGGGCATCAGACAACTTGCAACTGGTTTAATTCGGGAGATTAATTGACTTTCCATTCACATAATTCTTTGTTGCTGCTAAATGTGAATTTTTAATGTTACTTTAGAACTGGGCACACATCTACTAAGAAATGAAAGAAACTGTCAAATAGAAATGTCCTTTTTGGATAACCATGGTCAGCCTCCTCCCAGCAGTGTCCTTCCACGCTGCCCAATTCCTCTCAGTTGAATTTAATGAGGATGAGTCATTCTGGAAATCAGTCTTACTTCTGAAATCTGAAAGCAGTGTTTTTGTTGCCACAGCAGAGTCTGTTATTTTCAAGCTAATTTATAAATTAAATCAATCCGAGAACTGAACATCTTCTCTAGCAGTGTTGTGGTTAAATACTGCCTTTTCCCCTCTCACATCCAGCTGTGTTGTGCGTTCATGCAGGAGAGGGCTGGGGAGGTGGCGTTAAATAGTTATTTAGGGATGTTAATAACATGCTTAAAATGTTTCCACAAAGTGCTTTTGGATCATACGATGCCATCTGTGTTACAGTTGATTGTAGTTAATTATACAGGCATAAATTCCTGGGAAAACTCAGACAGTTTGTTTGTCATCAAGATAATGGAATGACACAATATTAAACTGATGAAATTAAGTCTGAAATACATTCCTTGCTAATAGTCCCCCACAAAGCATTGGAATTATTCCGAGTTGCTCCAGTTTAACAGAGAATTTGGCCAGGTGTTCTCTTGTAGTGTTATTGCAATAACTACGGTGGGGTTTTGTACCCGAAGTACTGTGGAGTATCTGAGGAAAGAAGGAAATATTAGCTTCCTACACAGTAGCCACAGGTTTTCATGAATTCTTTCACTGTCTGCAAATTAGCCACGAGAGATGTAAAAGTTAAACAGGTTGTGTGCTTTAAAATGTACGTGCTGAGATTTAGCAGCCAACACATCCTCCAGTACTGAAATGCCATTAATCTCTTCTGGTTTACTACAAACCTCAATCTAGTCCCATAACTGACACCCAGCTGTGCTTTGCATTTAGAAACAAAACCAAACAGCAAACTGTGTACAGCTTAGGATGAAAAGCCAGTGAATGGGATGGAGATGTGTACGTGTGTGATGTGAAGAGGCAACTGTACAGACATGCATACGGGAACATGCCTGCAGAGAGGAACCTATGTGACCTACATATGGATACCTTGCAAGGTGTAGGGTTTTGCTTGGAGTTGGTAATCATGGTCCACCCCTCAATGAGTTAAACCTAACCATGGTTGAAGGATTAATCTTTGAGGAAAAAACCAGGTCAGTCAGGATTTGACATGTGTCTGTTAAAGCTGTTGTTGGAATTGATCTAATCCCAAGCGAAACTTTGGCTAGCCTTCCATCTGCAGGGACTCATCACTCTTACGGGTGTTGGGGGAGGGGTGGTTGCTATTTTTAGTAAAAGCCAGTTATTGTTTCATCAAAGACAAATTTCTGAACTCCTTTCAGCCTGGGAAACGTTCAATGGTTGGTTGGTTTTGTTCTCTTAGAAGCTGAGATTTGTGCCAAACCGGCCAAAAGTCAAATGGAAAGGAGCCCACGAACTCCTTGGTAAAGGAGCGCAGTACCTTAGCAGTATGGGGAGCCCACGAGGGATTTACTAGCAAATAGTAGTGTGTGGGAGTTGTGCTCAGAGTGGAAATCTTCAAGGCAAAGCACTGTTTCCCAGGGAGCACGGCAGGTGGTTAAAAACAAAGCTCAGAACATGAATTTCTTGCATCCTGAACAAGTGGCCTGTGTACTCAGGCTTTGCCTCTGCCAGTGTCTTCTGTTAGTTTTGTCCTGCACCTGAAACTTTCCCAGAAGGAGTGTATACAGGAAATGTGCAACAAACCCACATCTACATGGCCACATGTCTTGGCAGGTATTTCTTGACCTCAGCCCTTTCAGGAGTAGCTACCTGCTCCCTGTATTTTCCCATGGAACCTCCAACAGATTTGCTTCCTGCATGGCCACTGAATGAACAGCATACTGTTAGTGACAAATGCTTCTACAGGGAAAAAACCAAAACAGAAAACCACCATGTGATGTGATTACATTGGGAGAGAACCTTGGCTTAGCACGAAATGCCTTTTCATAGGAAAACTCATTATTTGATATTGTACTGGTGAAATCCTAAATGACAAAGTGAGATTAGCCGAGAAGAGCTTCCCTGGGTTAGGCAGTGGGAGCTAAGCCATGGACAAGATCACATTTGCCTTCTATTATAATATTTTGAGATGCAGCAGAGACTCAGAAGGGTTTGTCTGAACTAATAATTACAGCAATTTGTCAAAAGTAGAGAACAACGTCCGTAAGGCTGTACCATACACTTGAAATGTTCAGTATTTGTAAGAATGGTGTTTTGCTGTTTGGCTTCACGTATTGTTACTCTGGGTAGGGATTTATTCATTTATCTTTTAGTGCAGCGAAACGGTGATTTCAGAAACTACTGCCTAGAAAACATATTTCCCAATTAGCCTTGATGGCTGAATTGCAAGTCAGGAGGCAAAAGGAATGATGTGCCCTGCTAAAGGCAGCTTATGATGCATTATTAATGCTATTTTCAATATCAAACATGCCAGGAATCCTATGCATAATATATTCTCCCAGAATCAAAACGGTGTTAGGATGATGTGTCTTGTAGATGCTCCTCTCCACAGAACTCATTGAAAAGAAAAAAAAAAAACAGAAAAAAAAAAAAAAAGAGCAGAGCTACAAATGCAAGGGACCTGGTTTTGTAAGAAACAGCTTCTGTGGCTGGTGCTGCCCAGCAGGCTGGAGCGGGGTCCCCCGGGCTGCTCTGGCAGCTGCCGGGACTGGCCTGTCTCAGGGGGGCTGTGCTCGGGTGGGGACGCTGGCACCCAGCAACCTGGCCACAGTAGTTTGCATTCCCTCCAGAGGAAAACCTGGCAGGAGAAACCATCTCTTGGAAGTATTTTTGTGGACATTTTTTGTCTGGATATTTGGGAGAAATAGTCTTTCGAGCCTGGCATTTGTCCAGTAGACCCAGATGGCTTTTCCGTGCACAGACATGCACCAGCAGACACCGCTGTATCTCTGTATCACAAGACTGGCACTTTTATAGTACAAGTAACTACTTTCATAGTTCCCAACAATGGGGTTTGTCCAGCTGCATACACAGACACTCATGGCTGTCACTAGAAAGCTGTCTTACTCTGTCCAGTCTGATTTCCCATTATTACCCCTGGGAATAACAACTCAGCACACATCAAACGGACCGATGACTCCAAATTGTCAATCCCTCTGTGGCCTGCAGGACAAGCCTAAGTGTGCATCACCAGCTCTTTAAAATAAACCCACTGCTTTCAGGTTTTCCCTTTCAATCTCTACAGCAACCTGGATGTTTGGGACTTTTGGTCAGGAGCTCTGGCCTAAAATGCTTCTGCAGTTATTTCCCGACGCGGTCTGCTTCAGCCCGTGCCTGCTTCAGGTGTACCTGCACTGCACCTCTGGGTGGGAGGAGGAGACAGGATTCCCTTCTCTCTGGTCTGTGCCCAGCGTTTTCATTCTCTGAGAGATGAGGCTGCAGCTCGAGTGCTGTGTTCAGTGTTGGGCCAGGGCCAGGCACTGGAGCTGGGGAAGGGGCTGGAGCAAAAGCGTGATGGGGAGCGGCTGAGGGAATGGTTGGACTCAATGAGCTTAAATGTCTTTTCCTTCCTAAATGATTCTATGATTCTCATTTCCTCGAGTCATGAAATATCCTGACTCCACCTACTGCATGTATCATCTAAGAAAATAACAGTAATACGCACAAATGCTTCATTTATCACAGCTGGTAGAATTCCCTGCCCGTGGCTACACGCTGCCCCATTTTTTCATCTATAACGAAAGGGAATTTTTTAAGACCTCCACTGTAGAACAGTCACTAACGTACTGCACCTTCTTACACACAGAAGCAAGGATTTTAAAAGCTGAGAACATCTGCTCCTGTTTATATGTTTTCTGGAAATACCTCTAAAATGGTATTTACTGATCTTCCTTTGACCACGAAAACACATTTCTCTTCATAGAACCTCCAAGGCTACAAAGTCAAGCATGACTGAGAAACAACAGAATTCAGACTGTTCGTACTACCTTGGTTTAGGCAACTAATAGCAGGAGTTTTATTTCCCCCCTTTTCCTTTTTTCCCTCTGCATCTTAGTCTCACTGCTCTTTCTCTGACCCCGTGTACATTTGTAGTGACTGTTTGTCCTACTTGATGTCCCTGGTGCTCAGCAGCTTTGCCTGGTTACTCACAAACTCCAGCCACCTATCACTCAGTGAGAGAGCTCACTGATGCTCTCAGCCTTCTCCCAGCTTCTTATTCCATTTACCTATCCCCCGAGGCAGCTGCCTCCCTCTGCTCCTCTCCCCCTGATGGATGCAAGTTTTTGCTCTTACAATTCAAACCACACTGTATTATTAGTACTACTATTATTAGTGTTGTTGCTTTACTGTTATTATTAATTGTTGTTTTATTATTACAGCTGCCCTGAACCGTTAAAGCTCTCTGCTCGTGCCTGGACAGGGAATAGTGCTGCTCTGTTGTGCTTTGGGCCATGAGTCACAATGAATAAATCAATGCATTGAAGGTTATCGACCAAAAAAGATTGTTACCCACGTTGATCAGGTTAGTATTAACGAGGCTCGAAATATTCTGCCAAATTTGAGCTTTTTTATGTGTTTTTGTGATATAACTTAAGCAGGTCTTTAAAACAAAGATTTATTGCAAGCTAGACATGTAGTGACAGGTGAAAATGAATCCCAGTGAGTTTCTGAACTGAGGAACGTGTGTAATGTGTTCAGGACCTAGTCTTAGCTGAACAAGTCAAAGTTTTCCAGTGCAACACTTTTTTTGGTCAGATTTTACATTCTCCTGTACGTTTACATGTTGTAAAATGCCTGATCTGTTCTGCTGTTTGCTCCAAAACAATGACACCCTGTCCTCATCCCTGGATGGAAGTTGTCCCAAGTCTTGTCTGGAAACTTGGTTGAAAGGCAGAGCTTCACACCTCTGGCTTTCACACCTCCTCTCACTGTGGTCTTTAGGATGGTCCAGTGCTCCGTTACTTTGATCCTTCTCTTTGCTGCTGATGTTTCCCCTTCTTGCATCACTTGCAGAGTGATTTTCCCTTCTTCCAGGCAAGTAAGAAAATGTAGTGGGCCGGAGGCGAGGACGAGAAGGCCGGAGCGAGCGCTGGGACGAGGGCCTCCGGGCTGGCCTGCCCTCCCTGCCACGCCGCCTCACCATGTCCAGGAAGGGGGCCAGCAGCCGCGCTCGGGGGGAGAAGCCCGACGCCCTGGCCGCCTTGCAGGCCGCTAATGAAGAGCTCAGGGCCAAGCTCACCGACATCCAGATAGAGCTCCAGCAAGAAAAGAGTAAGGTGTGCATCTTCTCCTTTCCTTGCCCCGCTCACTGCAGTGCAGGCAGTCTGTGTTTCTGTCTGCTAGCTACTCGTTCCACACTTGGAGCTGACTTGTACGTGACTTTGACAACAAAGCAGAGCGCGTGCCCCTGTGCCTGTGGAGCGAGCCCTCTGTGGGAAATGAGAGGCAGCCTCTCTATTGCAGACTTGTGAATTGTTCTCCTGGCGTTTATAACATGTATTTTGCAAGCGACCTCTGGAAGCGTGGGTGGGAAGGCTGAGCACTGGGGATGCCCCGTCCCTGGGCAGACAGGACTCGGTGGCTCCTGCCATCCAGCAAGAAGTGAAGTTGAAAAATTGCATAGCCAAATGCCAGTGAAAGATCTGGAAAAGAACCCACCTGCTCAAAACAGATGGCATAGCCATAGTGGTGGGCTGAAACCTGTCCACGTCCTTGGTTTCTCTCACTATAACCGTCTCTAGTAAACATTTACCTCTTTACCAGGATGGCTGCACTGAGGGTTTGGAATGCAATGTTGTGTTATTCAGAAGTTCTCTTTGCTGATTCTTCGCTTTCACATTTACACCAATTTCACTTGGATTTGATGTTCAAAATCCTTCAGATGGGCTGCTTGCCATTTCCAGATATACTGCAACAGGCCTCAGCTCTGCCACCTCCTCTGGTTGCCAAAGAGTTTAAGGAGCCCCAGTTACACCCTGAGCCTTTGAGAGAGCAGCAGCTGATGGAGTCAGTCTCAGCTTTAAGAGCTATCAGTCACTTCTCAGTGAGGGCATGAAAAATGTATCTGCTTTTCCCTAATACCCCAAATCAGTTTCTACTGATAAACTTTGGGAGGTTTTTTTGAGTATATACATATATTGGAAGCACATCTGTTAATCCTCTTGTTGTGAAGCAGCACTTGGAGTTTTAAGACTGAGGACCCTGTTTTCCTTCTCTCTGTCCTCCCCAGACACTTCTCATCGTGGCTTCTTTTGAGTTTATGTTACAGTTTTGAAATGAAATGTCATTTGACCAGTCTGTGGCCAGATACAGCTAGTTATTTGAATTGTATAATTCACCGCTTAAAAAACATTTCATAAAATGCAATTGTTTGGGGCTGCACAGTGTCTCGCAGAGAACTGCACCCTGCAGCTGGGATCCCTGTGCCAAAAGAGTGGCTCAGCATCGGATTTCTCACCTGTTCTTTTGGGGATGTGATGTGAGAGCTTGTGCAGATACCCAGCTGAAAAATAAACTGAGGGCTCAGGCTTACTGCACAAGGCACTGGCTACTTCCTAGATGTGTATTACCTTAAACATGAATCTGTTTGTAGCGCCTATTACTCACAGATTAGCTTGGTTCCTGAGCATAAGCTTCCTGCAGTGTTCGGGTATGGATGGTCAGTTCACCTGGATCTTGTGCTTCTTGCATACATTCATGATGCTTATTTATGTTGCGTAAACTCATGCTTTTTAGGGCACTGAAGAGTCCATAAGAGTGCAGGGATTATTATTTAATCACAAAAATGGAACCTGATGTTAGAGTCAGATTGCTGCCTAGGCTTTCATCCTCAGTCCTTTGCAAAATCATAGGTACATTTTTGTTTCTTTTTTTTCCTGTCTGCAAATGTTTCTGCTTGTGCTGGTTCCCAGTGAAAAAAGGCCTTTTCTACACATTTTTTCAGGGTTCTTTTTCTTACTTTCACAAGTTGCTTTTTCCTTAGAAGAATTCTCAAACCCCTCTGTAATGTCACGACCTTTTTCTTTACACCTGCACAGTTTGATTCTACAGTGTTCTCATTTGTGAGGCAGCCTTAGGCATATTCTTAGCAAGGAAACCTTGTTGTGCCAACTGAAGAAGAAAAATGCATCTTCCCTGCACAGAGCTGACTGGAACGTTTTCCCCAATAAGCACTTCAGTGCAGCATAGTCAATGTCCACTCCTTAGCTCTAGCAGTTAAGTATGTGCACAGTCTGTGCTGATAAACGTTACAGAGCAGAACAGACCAAGCAGACAGACGTGCACTCCCTGCCTCTGAATAAACCTGCCCAAAGGAGAGGGTCAGCTGTGCAAACACCGCAGATGCCACTGCAGATACGCTCTGGGAATACCTTGTAGTGCAATACCTGCCATTAGACAGCAGCCACTGCACTAAAAGTCTGGGCTGGGTCATATTTTTGCCTAAGACACAACACATCAGAAAATCACTGGTGGCCCAACTCTGCTGGTTCTTGTGGTGTGTCTGAGCACACATAACCTCCCGGGCAGGGCTGTATGGTCACTCCTGCAATGGACGGCCTTGTAGTGCCTCATGAAGTTCATGGCCACAGCTGCCCAGAGTTCAGGCTGTGTTAAGGGACCCCCATGGCTACCTGCCAGACCTGGAGTCCAGCAACAGCTGTGACAGTGTGTGGAAAGTATTTGCCATAAATTCTTTTCCCTGTGAAAATGTTTTCCAGGACTTTGTAACGTGTTTCCTTCACGTGAAATGCTTGAAGAGAGGAAATCTCTGTCTTGTACGTCTACAGCTGAAAGGCTGTGCAGCAGGGCTCAGTGACCCTAGTTTCATCTGGAACCTCTTTAAAATGAATATGTAATAAAGTATTTGGTCATAAAGAATGAACAAAATGCCAGATATGCTGTTCTGCAGGAGGTAATACTGACTGTGCTTTCGCTCTAAGGCACAGACGTACAACGTTAAGGTCTGCTGTGGTAAAGTGATCCATGCTGGGTTTAGATAATGTCATCATTTGTATTCATCATTCTGGTTATTAAAAAGACTTTATTGATTTTCCTTCTAGGTCAGCAAGTTGGAAAGAGAGAAAAATCAGGAAGTTAAGCAGATCAAAGAACACGAACAGCATAAAAGTACAGTGGTGGTAACAGAGCTCAAAGTCAAACTTCATGAAGAGAAAATGAAGGAGCTCCAAGCTGTTCGAGAAGCACTTTTGAGACAACACGAAGCTGAACTACTCAGAGTAATAAAAATTAAAGATAATGAAATCCAGAGACTACAGACCCTTCTCAATGCTGTACGTGATGGGGGTCCTGACAAGGTGAAAACGGTGCTGCTCACAGAGGCGAAGGAGGAGGCCAAGAAAGGGTTTGAGGTTGAGAAAATAAAAATGCAGCAAGAAATCTCAGAGCTGAAAGGGGCTAAGAAACAAGTGGAAGAGGCTTTAACCATGGTCATCCAGGCCGACAAAATTAAAGCAGCAGAGATAAGGAGTGTCTATCACCTGCATCAAGAGGAGATCAGCAGAATTAAGAGGGAGTGTGAGAGAGAAATTCGGAGACTGGTATGTGTTGCTATCTGTATCTATGCTTTTGCTAACACTTATGTTATTGACAGTAAAAGAATGTTCAGTGCTGGGCTCAGATGAACGGATAAGGAGAGGCACCCAGATTTCTGGAGCTTGCCTCGAATCTGTTTTACTAGCAGAGAGGCCAAAATGATTTTTAAAACTATTAGGATCTTTTGTAAGGAACTTTTTAACCCTTATCAGTGCCTGTTAATATTGTTTACATTTCAGGTATCAAGAAGAGGCTTTGGGGTACTAGGTGGTACAGGGAATTGTACAAAACAGTTATGTTCCTTGGCCCATGCCTCTATTTCCCCAGAATTTGTCCCTTGCTGATCCACTTTGGTCCCTCCCATTGCCTGCCTTTGCTAGTGCCTGTAAACATCCCATAATGAGCTTTACACAGTCCCAGAACTCTCGTTCTGCATCCCCTGGTGAGCCCTATACTCTGTAGGCAATGATCCCCTTCGCTCTACAAGGCGTTGCGGAGGGGTTTTCTCTCCGTGAGCCATCTCGGTGGCATTCCCCCAGGACAGAGGCTGCCGCCTCTCCTTTGGTGCCCCCCACCTCCTGGAGTTCCTCCCCCACCATTGCTCAGCTGGTCCTCACTGGGACTTTGTGTGTGCTGACCAGCCTTCAATTACCTAGCGAAGCCATTTGAGTCTCAAGTCTCAAAGGCAGTAGCTGCATGCTTATGGCTTCAGAGTATTCCTCCACTGTGTCCGGACACTTTGGAGAGATTAAATTGGATCATGTTGCTTGGAAGAGGAGAGAACTCCCTGTGGGAGGCGGGTCCTTCCAAGAGGGAAGTCTTTGCAGGAGAGCCTGACAGGCCACCAATACTTTCTGGGTTTTAGGATGATCTCTCCTCTACTGCCGCCTCAGACGCCTGCCTTGGGTGTCTTGTGAGCTCATAGCTGACTTGCAGGACTGTGGCCCTTCGCTGCTGCTGCCTTCCCAAGGAAACGGGAACAAACGTAACAGCCACGCTCTCATGATGCATAGTTTGGGTCTTGTCTCAGTATTTATTTGAAGTCATCGTCTTTTTGTCTTTCCCATGTTTTTTATAGCATTCAGTGTCTCAGTATAAACTCACCCGTGTCTCTTCTAAATCATTAGCCCTTGACCACTATAGAAATCCTTAAAAAGAAAAAGTTAAATGCAGAGTAATGTTGCAGACTGGCCCCAAGTCGTGGCGTAGCATTGCCAGGGCCCTGGGGCACGTACAGCCGCAGCGATGGTGTCCCAAGCAACCAGCACACCGTGCGCTGCCCCGTCAGTCAGCAAGGGCTTACGTGCCCTTTGTTTAGCCACCCACTCTCTCAGACTTCAGCTTGTTAAAGGCCTTTTTTCCCCTCATAGACTGTTTTTATGAAGAGGATATTAAAGTAATTTATAACCAGCCGATCTGTTGATACTGTTCAAAGATCCTGCAGTGTAAGTACTTTCTTCTCTAAACATACACTACTAGATGCATTGATTTAATACACCAGCATGACAGGGTGGCTAATGTACCTCCTAAACAAACTTGCTGCATTACATGAAAAGTCCATGCTAATGGCCTCTAATGTAGAAGCTATAAAATAAAGATGTTCTTAGTTATCAGGAGCAGAGTGGTTTGATGTTCTGTTTTCCAAATTGCCCTTGAAAATCAAACTTTGAAACATTCTTTCTTGAAAGAATCAGATTATCTAAGAGTACTAATTAAATTAGGTGATGCCATCGTTTTACCAAGCCCTGAGTGCTTCCTGAATGGCTTGAAGTACTCTCAGCTCCATTGACTCAACCATAATTGGTTTCAATGGGAGCTGCTGGCTCCCAGCACCTTGCAGGGGAGAGCCCTGCCGCCTCAGGAGAGACTGGTGCCGTGTTGGATGATAAAAGCTCTCCTCTCCACAAAACTGAGGCAGTTCTCTAAACAAGCTGCTACTGAAAACCAGTGCTTTTTCCTCTTTGTAAGATAGGGGCCATCAATAAAGTGTGTTCATTGAGTCACCAGAGTTGCAGTGCAACAGTGAGAAGTGCAGAGCAGCCGTGAGCGGGCCTGTCCGTGCAGCAGAGCGGTGGGATTGCACCCCCTGTGCTGCCTCTGGCGGGCACCCAGGCCCAAATTGGTAATGGAGTCACATCAGGATTTCAAAAGCTCTGTAGTTCATGCATGGTTGATTATTTAGTCATTTTAATCAAGGAGGAGAGTAACCTCCCCAGCTTCCACTTTTGTGCCAGGACGTGTTTGCAGCACACCCTACATACACAGCAAACAGGCTGTTACAGAGGGGTGATGCCCACAGGTGATCGTTGTAGTGGTTTGCATTATAGACACACAGAGGCTCGTGGATTGTGACAGTTAACAAGCTGTAATCCCTCTTCAGAAACAGTTCCTGATCTGTATTTACTCAATACAACTTCTAGTTATTTATTCTAGTTATCTTCCATGCGCCGGGGCAACTGTTACTCCGATGGCTTTGGACCGATCCCATGCCACAGGGCTGAGTGTCTTTCAGTTCTGGGAACAGCATTAGGGAAGGAAAAGACGTGTTTTGCAAAAGTGTGTGTTCAAATGACTGCAGCCTCGTGTTTTCTGTTTGCACATACGGCTTGTGCTGTTTGTGCCGAGCCCGTGTGATGCTCTCCAGAGCAGTACAACTAACATACTTAAGCTATTCCTGGCTCGGAAGCTCATCAAGGGATGCTAAAGATGAAAGTCCCTTGCAGATGGTAAGTACAGCAACAACCTCTCTGCTAAAGAATCACTAATTTTAGTAAACTAAAAAAAAAAATCAATCTGTGCATTTTAAAACAGCTCAAAATGCTCCAGGAGAGTATGTGAGTCTGTTCATGTGGCCTCCTGCTAACAGGAGCACACCTCGTGTCAGTGTGCGCGCGCTCTGGGGAGGCTGCCCTCCAGCCAGGAGATTCTCTGAGATTAACTGGCCCCGAATTTGGCTCAACGGGGACTAAAATCCAATGTGGTAAAGAGCATGGACGTTCCACTGAAATGCAGATCGGCCAGAAAGGAGAAGGGCTGGCCAGCAATGGCCACTGCGGCCACCCTTCCTCCTGTGTGGTGTATGAGGGCACTGAAACAGACATTGGGAAAACTGACGGAATGAGATTTGTTAGAGACCGGAGAGCATTTGTATTCGATCTTGTGTAATCTTTAGTTGGTGATGATTTCCAAGAGGTTTAATAACTGACCGTAGTGCCTCACATAAGACCACTGTACGTTGAGACCTTCCTGGCTTCTTTATGACAAAGGAGCAGCACAGACAAAGCAGAGTTCAGTCTTTTTGGTGTTGCTCTGAACCTCTGTGCTGACGGGCACTTCCCTGACATTTCTGCTAGGCAGGTAGTGTCTGATTTAAAGGATGATATCAGATGAAAAGGGTAGGGATCTGACTTTTTAATTATTAATTCCGTTGGGAATTGACGTAGCCTTTATCTTTTCCTTTTTATTGCTTTATGTGGTGAAAAATTGCCATATTTGGTCTCAGAAAGGTATCTCAGCAGTCATCCTGTACTGAAAGCTAGACAAATGATTCAAGGTGATTAATTCCTTCTTGCAACTGTGTGTTTCCTTTCATCATTTGTGGTTTGAAGCTCATTTACAACAGTGTTTATTCCAGCTAAACCTGGTCTCCCCCTCAGTGTGGGAGTGGGAGTGGCACCGGGAGCTATAAGCAGCATTCTGCTCCTCTGAAAACACACCCTGAGGTGCGCAGCTTATTCTTGCAGTGTCTGTTGTAACGGGATTTACAGTAGCATGAGGGGGGACGAAAATTGCCGGTTTTCGTCTGTTCTGAAATAGAATTTTCCTTATTCAGAAAAGATCAGTTCCCAGCCTGCTCCTGCATTGTCTCAGCTCTGTTCCCATCCTTTGCAGTGCCGCGGCACTGTCTGACAGCCAGGCTTAGCTCTGTGTGTTGGTGACATGCAAGAGCCGTGAGTTGGGAGCAGGAACGAGTCAGCAGTAGCACTCTGCAGGTGTGGCTGCGAAACACGGGTCCTAGCAGGTGATCCAAGCGTGCAGGACCAGAACACCGGCTCCAGTTGTTCCTCTAGAGCGCTTGGCAAAAGGTGGTTCACTGGATCTAGCCAGCTCTTGCTGGTGAGGGGCACGTCACCAGGACAAAGAGCAGTTACATTCCATTCCTTGAGAGCCGTGAGGCAAAGGCTGGGGGAACGGCGAGGGCAGGCGAGTGTGAGCAGGACCGCACGTGGCTGCGGCCCTCGGGGTGGGCACACTAGAGGAACACCCCTCTCCTTCCCCCTGGGCCTCCTGCTGCCAGCCCGGGCGCTGGGGCCCTGCCAGGCCAGTCCCCTCTGCTCCCCAGGGCTGAGGCTCGGGGCAGCTCTCCTCACCCCTTCTAATTGCTGTCTCTGACACGTGCCTGTGGGGAGACGCGTCACGGCTCCAGCTGGACACAGGCTCCTCGTTTGCATTCGAAGCTGCCGTCTGTGCATGAGCGGCTTTCATCCACCACGGATGAGCTTCAGAGGCGATGCCTGGGGCGCGTGGCTGTGCTCCTGACGGGGGCTGGGGATTTGCAGAGCTGCAGAGGCCTCTGGAACGCTACGCAGAGCAATCTCCCAGCCCGGGAACCTACGTGTTCCTTTGACAATCGTGATGGAAATGCTCCACTTGCAAAGACCCGCATGGCTTAACCCAGCTGCACGTCAGCCGGCGCTGGGCACGGCACTGAGTAGCAAGAGGAGGGAAGAACAAATTCAGCTTTGCGTGGGGTAATGTTTGCATAATTGGCATCAGCTGTGCTCACGGGCTGGTTATTAATTAGCGCTCCCACATAAATATTCATCCCCCGTGGAGGCAGCTGGAGGGAGCCCATCCGCAGCGATGCGCGGCGCGTCCTGGCAGGTGGTTGGGTGCTGCTTCCCCCCGCCCCTGCGCCGCGGTGCCGGAGCCGCCAGCCCCACGGGCAGGATGGGGCCGCGTGTGCCGCAGCCTCCCGCGCCGTGCCAGGACACCGGCGCCGCTGCCGGTGAGTCCCACCTTGTTTCTTGTCTCTGTGTGTCCTTAGTGATACCGATGCGGGGAAGATGTGGGCTAATTGATCTTTTGCGGTGAAAGGCTTCCTCCAGACTGCGGCCACCCTACAGAGCTGTTGTCTGATAACGGGCTGCAGGCGTCACGCGTGTCGGCGTCTGAGAGGCAGTGTGAATACTGCTGCTTCCTTTGTTGCTCACGAGGGGTATGTTTGGGGTTTCTCTGGCAAACAAACCGTTGCTGCAATACCGAGAAGCGTTTTGTGTGTTCTCCAGCCTCTTTGTTCCTCCCAATTTGAAGTGTCGTCTGTGCGGTACCATGTCTTTGTTTTCACACAGATAGGGACCAGCTACCCAATATTCTGCTTGTTCTAGACAAACAATCGTTTGATGATGTGTTACCTTTTCATTTATACATCCGTTTCTATTTCTACCTGATCAGGTGTTTAGCAGAGGGACCTCAGTCAGCATCTTTGTTTCGTTCCAAGTTGGCTTAATGAAACTTGACCATTAATGACCATTGTCTTAATGGCCTCTGGCTTAATGAGAATTGTTAAAAACACTTTTAATAGAATGGCACCCAAAGTACATTTGATTTGCTCCGTTTTACTAAAAGAACATCAAATTTGCTTAACTTTGAGTCACAGTTTCACGCAGGGATGGATGAGTTGGCTTTTGGGAAAGGCTGTCTCTTCCCCCAGGGACCACGTGGGCTCTCTGGGCTTGCGGCATGGCTCTCCCTGCCGTGGCTGCTGACGGGCAGAGCAGCTGGGGGCCGTGGCCTCGCCGGCAGCTGGAGCCGGCCCGGGGAGCGTGGCCGTGTGGGAGGGCGATGGGCTGGCTCCGGCCACGCTGTGCGACACACGGACGTTGTGCCCAGGCCTGCCGTGTCCTCTGCTGTGTGCTGTATTGCACAGCTGTAAGCTGTGGTCGGCCCCTCCACCTGAGCACAGCCGATGGAAGGAGTTTCCCAGTACCGTTGCTGGGTGTGTGTAACTGGCCATCCCTTGGTTTTTCCCTGGATGGGCCGTTTTTGCAGTCACTGGAACCAAAGCGCTCCGAGTCGTCTGTTACTTCACAATGTTGTTTTTTTCCAGGTTTACAGACAAAGCTGTCAAAGATAAAAGTATCGATGCAGTTCTCACCGGGCAAAATGTGCTTATTTCAAGCAGGCCCTGTTTTAAAAGTCAATCACTTAAATGAAATGTGTAAAGCCTCAAAAACCTGTGCCAAAAATCTTATGTGTGTGTAGTGTCAGAAACCAGATGAACAGACGTGTCAGGGGATGCATCTGATTTCTTTCTTTGCATAGACTCAGCAGCTGTGAGCACACTTGGCAGCTCTGGGGCGTGCGAGTGTAATTAATACTTCGTTATTAATGTGTAATGGACGTGTGTTCAGTCCAGCCAGGAAGAGCCCAGGACCGTTGCAGTGCTGTACCTCATGGCAGGCACAGAAGAAGGTGTGGGGCTGCACACAGCGCTGTCTGTTATCAGGCAGGGCACAGACCATCCTCGTCTGACTCTAACCGGAGTGCAGCATCCTGCAGCACCAGCTCAGCCGAGCTGGTGGATAAGACCCTGCCCTCCGGGGAAGGGAGAGGGGGAGGCTCTGATTCCACATTAGCATTCGGGGAAAAATGTCCACAAAATATTTCTACAGCACCTACAAATTCAACACACCCAGTCCAAGAGCCATGAGCACAGCTCTCTGCACTCAGCCGGAGCCGCGCAGGCATGGGGGGACCAAGAGAATTGGTTAGAAGGGACAGCCGGGCATTTGCCATTTAGTGATTTTGCGTGATGTTTATTATGCATAAGCCAAACCTTTCATGCAAAGGGCATCATTAAACAAATTGCTCACATGGAAGACCTTGGAAAAAGGATTTTAAGTTTCCCATTTCTCCTGTGTTTTGGTCGAAGGGATGCTCAGCTCTTAGAGCTCTTCCTGTAAAGTTCTGAACCCACAGTTTCCAAAGCTGATGTCCAAGCACAATTCTGCAAAACCACTGATATGTTCCAGTGTACTAATCCAAACTGTGACGTGGAGGTTAGACTTGGGGTTTCTGTTAAGGTATTCTGAGGTGATACAAAGAACATGGGTTATTTCCCCAGCAATGTCATGAGACAATTCCTGCTGAAAGAGAGATTTCCTTCTGGGTGCCCCCCAGGAGCAGCTCGACGTTCCAGAAGGGGTCAAGCCATTCCGTTCACCTGTTTGCTGTTAAATATCTGTTGCTGTTCTATTTCTGAGAGAACGTTGCTGTATTTTCCATGTTGAGGGGTGTTGGCTCTGTGCAACTGTCCTCTGGCCCCGTTTGGGGCCGTAAGATGCTCTGTTGTGCCCAGCCGCTGCCTGCCTGTGTGATTGTGTTCTGTTCTCCTTGTAGATGGAGGAGATTAAGTTTAAAGACAGAGCAGTCTACGTGCTGGAGAGAGAGTTAGGGGTTCAAGCCGGGCATGCTCAGAGACTGCAGCTCCAAAAGGAGGCTTTAGATGAACAACTTTCCCAGATCAAAGAGTCTGATCGGCATTTGAGCAGCCCCAAGCGGGAACTTCCTTATGCAAGTGGTGCAGGAGACGCTTCAGATCAATCGGGAAGCCCCGTAAGCACTTTCACATGGTTTCACCTAAAGGAACGAGCAGACAGAGTGACAAAACGGCACAAAGTGACAGGATCTTGATGAGTGCACCCTGGAGCAACAGCTTTCCCATAGCCGTGCAGGGGAGACCCCCGGCATGACTCCTTGCTCTCCTTTATCAGCCAAACCTTTCATATTTAAATGCAAACCTAGTTATGGGAGAGCTTTTGCTTTTCTGTCATTCTGTTTCCCGGTTTGTTTGGTTTGGTTTGGTTTGGTTTGGTTCTGTTAGCAGGGTGACATTTTTCTGTTCCTTTTCTCTTCATTTACCTCACTCTTCCATACTTCTGCCACCCGCCTTCCTTTGACAGCTTGACACAGTTCTGCCAACAAACGATGCAAATGCATTTCCCACCAAGTAATGTATGTGTGCGAGCGTTTGGGGCTGCTAACAGTGGGTTTAGTGAGCAGCTGATGAGGCCAGTTTGCAAAGGGGTGTGGGGGAAGGCACTGGGCAGCCGCAGTCCTCCTGAGACACGCCGCTGGCTCGGCTGCCCGTGCTGCTCACTGCTCCCGCTTTCAGATATCAGAGAGGGAATTTCACTAACCCATTCTCTCCTGTTTCTTTTCTGCAATGCAATATCCAGAACACTGAATCTGAGTCACCCTTTCACCGTGGCTTTTTTTAATGTAACTGTGGCTCCTTCCTGCTTTTGCCTCAATTTACTGATACGAGAAAACCCTCTGTTAACTGACCTCCAATATCCAGCACATGCAAATGTTCTTCATTGCTGATTCTCATCAAGATTTCTTTTGCAACAACCTTAATTTTCTCGGTAGAAGTGTAAATGCTCATACATGAGCAAAGCAGTCTATTTCATCCTTTGCCCCAAGCCTCTCCTGCACCTGTTGAATGAGGAACCCTAGACTGCCCAGAAGTGCTGCCAGCACTACAGACACTAATTTGCTTGTTTTGATTTGTACTTGACTTCTGCCAAACACCAGAACAAGTCCTAGAGAAGGGGGAAAAGTCTGTCACGCTTGTAAACAGATGTAACTTCTCTTTAATTCTGAATGACAACACGCCTACCTGTGTTTCTACTCATTTATAATGTAAGCATTCTCACTCAGATGAAGTGCTGCCCCTTTGGCTTTACGAGTGACCCTTTAGAACCCAATAAGGGACACAGCTTTGGAAGAAGAGCTTATGCAATGGTATAATTGCATGGACCTCCCCCATTTGTACTTCAGCATTTTAATATCCTTTTCTTCTAACAAAGCCCTCAGAGCGGGTGATGTGTCTGAAGCACTCAGTTCAACAGTGGCATACATTGGAAACACCACCTTCATCTTTCCTTTTCTGTTTCCAAGTTCACCATGCATGACTTTGTATTTGCATACACATACTGCTGCATTTGCATACTTTGTTACCTTAACTTTCTGTTGGTCCCATCCCGCAGCTTTGAGCGGTCACTTGGGCTACGTGGGTTACACTCTGCCAGGTCATGGTGGGGATGTTGGGATTTGGGATAAGAAAAAAGTCTGAGCTAGGAAAAAAAAATGTTGTTGCTGCTGCTGCTGCATGTAGCCTTACGAACAGTTATTTGCAGTTGATCTTTGTTTTAGGAACAGCAGTTGGATGAAAAAGACGCCCGTCGCTTCCAGCTGAAAATCGCCGAGCTGAGTGCCATCATCAGGAAGCTGGAGGATCGCAACGCGCTGCTCTCCGAGGAGAGGAATGAGCTGGTGAGTGTGGCACGGCCGTGGCTGCTCCTCCCTGGGCCCTGCCAGGGCCCTGCCTCGCGCCCGCGAGAGCCAGCTGTGTTCCTCTGTGCTGTTTGCAACTCATTGCCGGAGTAGCTGCCTCCCCCTTGAACCACCCGCTGCGTTCGGTGGTGTGCCACAGCACATTCGCCTTTGCTTCTATAGCAGTCAGTTCTTCAGATGGCATTAGCTGGAATGATATTTGGTTTTGAAAATAAATGCATTGCCCATATGGTCCCTGGTTGTACAGACTGGATACCTCATGAAGGAGGAACAGCCTGCTTCCCAGCCGAAAAGAACAGCAGCTCTTCACCATTCTGCTTTGCATTAGGAGAAAATACTCACAGGCTGGTAGTTAAAAGTGGGAGTGTATTTGATGACAAATAACAGCTCCAGAGGTGTTAATTCTCTCTTAATCTTTCAGTTGAAACGTCTTAGAGAAGCTGAAAGTCAGTATAAGCCCATCCTGGACAAAAACAAACGCCTTAGTAGGAAGAATGAGGAATTGTCACATGCCTTACGTCGAATGGAAAATAAACTGAAGTTTGTAACGCAAGAAAATATAGCAATGGTAAGTGTGTGTGTGTGTACTGCAGAGTCAGTCAGTGCTCACGGGGCTGGGGCAGTGGGGCACTGTCCCAGACTTGCTTGTTCAGTAGGAAACGTTGCCCTTCCCAGGCCTCGCTGAGACGTTCTGCGGTGCGCTGCTGAGTGGCTGCTGCTAGAAAGTGTTTCACATGAAGGGTTTTACTTTAGCTTTCAAAACAAACAGCTCTGCAGAAAAGAGAGTGCATTGCACAGTTGGATCAGGTGGCTGTTCAGTCACTGTCTGTCCAGCTTCAACTCACCTCCCTTCACCTTGGGCTTTTGTACCAGAATCACCTCCTAATGCCCGGGAGTCTGCACTTTTCACTCTTCCCTTGGACTGTTATTAGTGGGTGTCAAATGGCTGTGCTGTGCCTGAATGTAGCAGGGCTGAGGCCGTGCCTGTGGGTTCCGCAGCTCTGAGACTGCTGCAGATCAAAATGAATGAGAGCAGCCCAGGGAGACGTGACACTGGTCCCAGCTCTCTCAATCGCTTGTCCTGCAGGAGAACGCCATGCAGCCCCTGGCAGAGCTGAGGAGCACGTGCAGCTGAGCTGCTGCTGGCCCTTGTCTTTAATATGCTGACCCCCATGGCTGCTGTCCTCTCTGGTTGACCCTGAGCTTCAAGCAGCCATCTGAGGAGCCGGAACAGCTCAGCAAAAGCAAAGCAGGATAGCTGCCAGAGCAGCCATTAGATCAGATGCACCACTATCAGTAAAGGGAAGGCCTTCTGATTGTTCCCTGTGGGTTTCTTTTAGAGGCAGAGAGCTGGAACAATAAGGAGACCAAGCTCCTTAAATGACCTAGACCACAGCCAGGAAGAAAGAGAAGTTGATTTCCTGAGACTACAAGTTATTGAACAGCAAAACATCATCGATGAACTGTCCAAGGTAAGATATAATAGTGCTGCTCTCGTCTGAGGTCAGCTAAGGCCCGAGCAGAAGAACAGGGAGCCTAAGCAAGGAGGTTCTGTGAGCTGATGGGCATGGCTTGCCTCAGTGGAGCGTGGCAGCCATTGCTGTGATGAGCAGTAATCAAGTTGAATATAAGTTATCTGTGGCATAGTATTGGGAAAAAATTCTTTCAGCCTACGTGGTACTAGCAGGACAGACGCCTTGCAGCACTTCAGTAGCTGTGCTGATGGCCAGGCCCTGCACCTGCAGGAGAAAGTGCCAGAGCTCCTTTAGCTGGGGACAGCATCAGGGCTGAAGATCGCTGTTTCAAGGGGGGTGTTCTGTAATGCTGGATTTGAGGTTTTGCTGCTTTGTTGACATGTTCTGGGTGTTTGGAACAAGAAGATACTGAAATGATAATAGTCCACATGAAAATGCCTCTTTTATTTCATTTAAAGTCTGTGCACTTACTGATATTATTATCTTTTGTTAGACTCTGGAAACTGCTGGCTATGTGAAGAGTGTCATGGTAAGGACATTGTTAACGTCTCCCCACCTCTGTGTGCTTTAAGTCACTGTCCATGAAAAGCATGCAGGGTGTAGCAGTATTTACCATCAGGTCTCAATTCAGGTAGCAAGGTAACTCAGGGTTTGTCTCAGCATAGATGTCAAAGGCTGTATCAGCAGAAGTTGTTCACCAGAGAAAAATGAGGTGATAGTGGAGAGGAAAGCTCTGGTGAGAGGGGAAAGCCTCTTGAGTGAAAGATTCTAGGAGGGTTCCCGCTAGAACTTTGCTCTCTACAGTCTGGGGGTTTGGCTGTATTTCCAAAATAAAGAACATTTTTCAGTACCATGAAAACCTGACAGGACTCTGTGAAGAGTGTCATAACTCCCGCTCAACGAACCAACCTGCTGGCAGCCATAAACACTCACAGCTGTTATCAGAGGCACTGGGAGCCTGCAGCTCCTTGGAGAAGTCAGCTGAGACTGAGAGGGCCAAGGTCAGCCCCAGTGGGGCTGTGACCTGTGTGCACCTTCCAGAGAGCACCAGTAGCTGCGGGTAGGAGCCAGCCTTTGCTCCTCGTGCCAGGACAGAGCCCATCTGCCAGAGCTGAGCTGTAGTGCAGCCTTGAGTGCTCATGCTGGCTCACAGAGCAGCTCTGAAGTGACAGCCAAGCTGCCAGTGTGTTGTATTGGTTATAAGCAGCTTTGGCTGTTTTGAATATAAAGAGCAGTTGCTCCTTGTACATGTCAAACTTGGAACATGTTGGGCTGAAGCGAGCGTCTGGCTGGTGAAAGTGTGCTGGTTGCATTCTGAGGCAGTGGCCAGCATTGACATGAGCATTTCTTTGATTGCCCAGTGCCTGCCAGTACTGACATGGGTAATTTCAATAACAGCTCTCTGAAAACACCTAACGTACCTGTCTGGTTCTTTCAGGAACGTGACAAGCTCTTAAGGTTTAGGAAGCAAAGGAAAAAGATGGCAAGAATTCCTAAGGTAAAAAGCCCAAGTTTGTGCTGTGCTGTGCCGTGCTGGTGGGCGTGCTGGCTCCCAGGGGAAACGTTCTCCTTGCGGGTCTGCAAGTGGGTCCTTGTCCTACACTTGGGTCACACGGGCTGAGGACATTCATGGACTGTGTTGGGATGTTCAGACAAGATCTGGGAAGGCAGGCAGCGTTTGCCTTGCACGTGACGAGCCCTTGCACGCTCTGCATTTCCCCTGAGGAGTCCCGTGGGACCTCACTATTGTATGATTGTTTAAGATGAGACAGAGTTTATGAATTAGCACATCTCAAAATGATCTTTTAATGGCGCTGCCTGAAAACATATGTAGGTTGTAAATAATTCATCGTAGAGTTTAGTAACATGCAAAGATTACTGGTTAGGAGAAGCAGTGGTTGGAGCTCAGGGACAAAGAAAACGTTGGCTAATGAGTAATTGGCAGGATCTTCATATAAATATTAACACTGTAAGGACACCGTGAGGTGCAATGTCAGGGACCTGAGAGCAAGCTGTGCTCTACCTATGAAAAATTAAGGTGGTGCTGGAGCTAGTGAATCTATAAATAACAAATTGCAGCTCATGTGAGATAACCCCTTAACTCCCATTGCCCTGTAAACGGTAACCAGGCCTTTGAAAGAGAGCTGGGGTTTGTCTCCTTTGAAAGTTATCTACTGCAAATCAAATCAGAAGGCAAGAATCTAGCCATTCGTTTTAAATCAATAACCAAAAACATGCTAGAGCTGTGTTTGAAATGTCTGTGGCTTCCCTGCATGTCGGGGTGAATCTTCCTTTGCCACCAATCTTTTAAACAAAAAGCAGCTTTGAGTGGACAAATGGATTTCTTCAAACTGTGGAAAGGTTCCTGTGCTGATCAACTGCAGATTGGCAAGCAGAACGTTTCAGGAGAAAGCTGTGGTAGCCACAGTAGGAACCTTATGGTGATGGATTAACAAAGACGTTCCAATGCACAGCTCCCACCTCGTGGCGAGATGAACACAGAGGAGTAAAGAGGGTGCTGGAGACATTGGGAGGACAGTACCTGAAGAGCAGGCAGGGGCTTTGAGGCCGCACACTGCGATACCTCACAGCACATGCGGCAGTGCAGCCATTTGGATAGTTTGAGCTGTTGTTAGAGCATTGTCATGGGGGGAAGCTTTTAACATATACACATGTAAAGAGCTGGTCCAGCTCTTCAAAGAGCAGGGGAGCGCGAGCTGGCAGCCGCCCGTGCCAGAGGCTGAGCCCGGCGGGGTCGTGGCATGGCTGCGCCTGCGGCAAGGCTGCGCCCTCACGCCCCTCTCTGCCAGAAGCCCGTGGTGGAGACCTTCTTCGGCTACGATGAAGAAGCTTCCTTGGAGTCAGACGGTTCCTCCATCTCATATCAAACTGACCGGACGGATCAAACCCCTTGCACTCCTGAAGATGACTTGGAAGAGGTATTCACCACAAACATTTGTATTGCTTTGCTTGGACCCCTTGCTGCTGCCTTGCAGCGGAATTCCTGGTCTGTTGTGCCGTTCACCTGTCACCTCTGGCCAGAGAATTAAACATTTATGTTAAGTTCATTCGGTGCATCTTGGTTAATGTCTCTGGATCTCCAGACTTCGGTCATTTCACATGTTTTAGCCAGGATGGAAGCGTCATGTCCCGAGAATACCAGATTTCCAATGGGTTTGTAGGTGGAAGGTCTAAAGGGAAGGTGAACAACCCTAGGAAGGCCTGTTCACACAGGGATTTGCTGCAGGTTTGTGCACATGTAGCTTAGCTGAGGTCCTTCTGTTTGTAGTTTTGACCTCAGCACAGTGTGCAGCCTTAGGCAATAAGGTTTGGTTCTGGGAGAGTCAGCAGTCACGTACAGCAGCAGCCTCCAGAGGAAAGGCTGTCTCCTCACCAGTATATTGAGGTCACGACTTCTCTGGAGGCTCTGAATGCAGAGTACACAAAGGTAGCTGGTAGTACAAACACAGTGACTGTTCCTGGTGCTTTGCAGGGGTTCCCTACAAATCCTTTCCTGAGTGTGTGTCAGATCACTGCACCGTTACCTGCTCCTGGCTGTAACCAGACTCTTGTCGTTAAATCAAAAACCCCTAGCAGTGACTTGCAGCCTTCTGTGTGGGATGCTGGCTGCAGTCCTCATCTGCCATTTTGCCTGTTTCATGGCTTGTAGTGAGATCTGTTCGAAGGGAACACAAAGCATTCCTGTCTCCATCATAAAAGATGCAGCCCTGGTTACCAAGTGTGTGCTGCAGTGCAGGAGATCAGAATGTGTGCATAAGCCTGTTTGTTTGTCAGCCCTGTGTTGACCTTTCTTTCGCTGTTCAGACAGTATAAAGTTATGCATGCAGCCAGCAGCACCGTTTCATTGCATGTCAAATTAAATATTCCAAGCAACCTGACAGGAAAGCATTCAGTGCTGGGTGTTGCAAGGAGAGTGGAGAAGATGAAGGGCTCTTTTCATGTTGATGTCACCATCTCTACAAGCATTAACTCAAGATGACTGTTTTAATAATTGAGTGAGACTGTCAGACTTGGCTTATTCTCCAGGTTGGAAACCTTTTGTTGTTTCAAGAAAGTTGTATTTTCACCTTTAGATGTGATGACTTGGCCTGGTACAGGAATAAAGGCAGCTCAGTCGTTAGTGTGTTACATGGACGCCAAGTTTTTATCTTTCCAAAGGGAGAGAGATGCTTTTATTTTGGTCTATATTGCATTTTCTTGCAGTCAGTGCATGCAAGAGATGCTTAAAGCAAAAAGACAAACAGTCTGAGGGCACAGAGGCAAGAGCCTTAGTTCTGCGCTTCCCAAATTGCATTTGGCAAGTAACAAATGTGGCACTTCTTAGAGAAAGCAAACATATTCCACTCTTATTCCCTGCAGAAAAATAAAAAGCAACTGCTGCAGCCCATGTTTGTTTTTTCCCCAGGGCATGGCCAAGGAGGAGACCGAGCTGCGGTTTCGGCAGCTGACGATGGAGTACCAGGCGCTGCAGCGAGCGTACGCCCTGTTGCAGGAACAGGTCGGAGGAACATTGGATGCAGAACGAGAAGTTAAGGTCTAAATGGCTTATATTACATGAAAATAAAGGATTGGGATTGTATGGGGGTTTCCAGTTGTACTTGCTGAGGCTGTTCTCAAGCTGAACAGGGGTCAACTGTCCCCCTGACACGCTGCTGGGGGGTGCCGGGCAGGGGTCTCGGGCAGGCTTGGCTGCCAAGGTGGGCTCTGGGGCCTTGACCTCCAGCCAGCCTGTCCAGTAGCCCCTGTGAGGTGCTGGCTGGCTGGAGAACCACCATCACCATGGTTTAGTCTTTTCACCTCTCTTCAGAGATACATTTTTATGAGGAAATGCTTAAAGTTAAGCTTTTTTCCCCCTATACAAATCTGGGTCAGATAGCCTTAAGTACATAATGCCTGGTATTTAATACCTTCTGGATTCTGTGAGATTACATGATTCCTCATAACATGTTTAGAAAAGCTTTTAGCTGAGATTCTTTTCCTTAATTGAATTGCAAAGGGTCCTGTGCTGTTGTGCCCATCTGCCCCACACGGCCCGTGTGGCACTGAGCCTGTCGGGTATCACCAGTGGGCTCCGTGTTACCAGGAGCTGACAGGACACACTGTCAGTAAAGGGACAAATCCTGTTCCGAGCTAACAGCTTGAAGCTTGATAGGAGAAATGTAACAGCAAGGTCTTAGTTTGGCTGTGTATCTGTTGTGTGAAGGTGTCATCCAGGAGCACTCAGAGCAGGCCAAGGTGAGGTGGTGCTGGGAGATCCCCAGCTGTGGCCTCTGCAGGGACACCACACCACACACCAGCCGCTGCCGCTTCCCCAAGCAGGCACACAACAAATGACCAGATTCCTCTAGCTGAGTTCCATCTCTACAGTAGTATTTTGGCTTTCCTAGCTATTTAACTAGCCCGATTTGGATCCACAGAATAACTCAAAGAGTTAACTGCTGAGTTCACCACTGTCTGCTGGGACGTGCCTCAGCCACCCAGCTTTAGCAGCTTCCCTGTCTCCCAGTGACCTCCTTGTCTGGCAGTCAGAGATCACCTCACTCTCTCTGAATGCCCCAGTTGCCTTAAAACAATCATTCCCAGAAGGATGCTCCTGCTCTGAAGTGTCAGGGATTGCACATGCCAAAAAAACTGTAATGAAGTGAGAGATGCCCAGTGTGAGAAGTGAATTGGTTTTGCTTTTTCCATAGTGAGACCAAAAGAGAGAGCAATGCAGGTAATGCAAATGAATTAGATCATTTTCAATGTGAATAACAAGATAAGTATCAGATAAATGGTTTGAGGAAAGAAAATGTTCTAGGAACAAAATGTAGTGACTAAAATAGCTGATAATAATTACTTTTATCCTCCACAAAACCGGTGGAAGGTGCAATATCTTAAATAACATGAAGCTGCAAGTGTAGTAAGCAATGACACACAGCACAGCCAGGCCATAAGAGAGGGCACTGGACACATGAAGAGCAGCACAGTGATGTCACACACGTAGGATCTGATCTGGGCTTTTTAACTTGCCAAACATGTGATGGAAGCAGGCGTGCCCAGGCTCGTGGCACACTCCTTTCCAGCGGTTGCCATGGAGAAATGACACTCTGCGTGTCACTGGCTCTTTCAAAAGCCTTGTTCTAGAACAGGGAAGGCTGCCAACTGCAGACTGTAACACCCAGCTGTAAGAAGCCATTTATCTTTTGCTGTCCCGCTGTCTACCTAATGGGATGTTGTTTGTGTTAATCTTGACTTAAGTCTCAAAATTATTACCCTCCCTTACAGACTTTTTGTGGTCAATGACTAATGCTGTTTGCTTTAGCTGCAAACCTACTCCGCCAAAGCACTCAAAAAGTACCTGTTCAAGGTATTTGATGCTTTAAGTGTTTCCTCTGCCTGTGTTAGCTTTTGCCTTTTAGGGAAAGTCTGATTTATGATTGTCTTTGTTTTTCCCTTGTATCCTACAGACACGTGAGCAGCTCCAAGCAGAAGTGCACCGGTCTCAGGCTCAGATAGCAGACCTGGAGAAGGCACTGGCAGAGCAGGGGCAGGTAATGAGTGCAGCCCATGCCCGCTGCTCCTCTTGTCACCGTTACCCTGACTGATAAATGATGGCCTGGCCTTTGTCAGTTTTATACGTTCAGTGAACTGAGAAGTTAGTTTCAAAATAAGATTTATTCACTGTGATAGAAATGTGACAGTAAATACACAGGCAAATCCCTTTTCATGCAAACCACGTGTTTATCTGGAAGAGTCTTTTAATCACTGGGGCGTTTGTGTTGCTTCAGTGTACCACAGACTGATAAAAGCAGGTGGGAGAGTGGAGCTTAGGAAGTTATTGTGGAAAATAATGGAACTGCAGTTTCACGTGCAGTGTTTTTCCGTGCCTCTTCTCTGCATGCATGATTTAATGAAGTACTTGTGTTGTGCTAAACATGGACAGCTTCACCTACAACTTTGGTCATTTCTTTTTGCAGGACATGAAGTGGATCGAGGAGAAGCAAGCGCTGTATAGAAGAAACCAAGAACTGGTAGAGAAGGTGTTCAGTGTTTCTATCTGTATTACTTAATGTGTAGCTTGAGGAATGCAGAAGAGGCAACATTTTAACCTGTATCAAACAACTCTATTGGACATAATTCACATAACAAGATCCTTATAAACCTGCCAGAAAATGTGGTTTTCCAGCATTCCCTATTGCCCCACACAGCATCCTGGGGCAAGGTTTGTGAGGACAGTGGCTCTGGGGCAAAGCCCTGCCTTCCCTGGTGCTGCAGGTCCCTGCTCACTCCAGCCCCAGGGCTCTCGCTGGCCCCCAGCGTTCCCCCGCTGGCACCTCTCCAGTGAGGCTGCAAACAGCACTGACGATGTGTTGCTTTGTTTTGCAGATAAAACAAATGGAAGCCGAGGAAGCTCGCTTAAAACATGATGTCCAGGACGTTAAGGATCAGAACGAGCTCCTGGAGTTCAGGATCTTGGAGCTTGAAGTGAGCACGCGTTGCAGCCATGGTCCTGCCTGCCCTGGGCTGTGTGAGCCGTGACCGGGCACCACGGCCCGGGGAACTCACCCACCTTCCCTGCAAAGAGGCACAATGCCCTGAACCAGGCCAGAGGGTTTGGTACTGGGCACTGATAAAAGAGAAAAAGCCCCAGGCACCCAGGGATCAATACTGGCGTGCCTCAGAGGTTGTTCTGGCAGTCTTAGTGCTAAAGTCATTGTAAGATCCAGAAGATTGGCTCGTGATGTAGATACACATTTTACTATACTCCATCTGTTCTGAAAGCCATAACAGAACATGCTTGGGAAAGGAAAAGGAACTTCTTTTCATTGCCAAAAATCAGTGCAGTGTTTCACCTCTTGCTAAACCTGCAGAGAAGGCATCATGTGGCCTAGAGACCAGCGTGGTTGCTCCACTGAGCCTTCCTGTTCTACACCATTGCCTGCACAAACAGAATCTGTCAGCTCTTGCAAACTGGTTTATAAATTCTCCAGAGAGATTAACAAACCAGCCACAAGAAAAGATTAAGTGCCATCTATGTTATACAAGGTATAAGTGTATAGTTTTGCTCAAATATGTGATGTAGTCAAAACACCAGGTAAGTAGCCACGACGGGTCCCAGTGATGCAGCACGGTGGGAAAATCCTAATGCTGTTAACACACACATCTGCCCTGCTCTGCAGCGAGGAGAGGGGGAGGCCTTCCCTGCCAGCCCTCAGTACCACCTCAAAAACACATGGTCTGGCCAGAGAAAGGACTCTTGCTCCTGGCTGTCAGTGGCAAGAGGCACAGGGTCCAGGAGGAAGGGCTTCTGTGCTCTCTGCATGGTGGGGGTTTGTCACCACGTGTTCAGCAGCTGTGAGCCTTTTTCACTCTGCATTTCCCAAGTGCCACTCGTGACACATCACCATGAATAACCCGGCAATAATTGTCATTTCAGGAGAGAGAGAGGCGATCACCTGCCATCAACTTCCACCACGGCCCTTTCACAGAGGGGAAGAGCCCTCTCCAGGTGTACTGCGAGGCTGAAGGTGTAACAGTAAGGGACCCTCGTTTCCTACTCTCCTTCCCCTAAGGTAACATCAGACACTCTGTTCTGACTCTGGGTTTTCCATTTCTCTCTTGTTAGGACATAGTAGTAGCAGAGCTGATGAAAAAATTGGACATTTTAGGGGATAACGCCGTAAGTGTATGTTCCTTTAATAAATTGTGCATGCTTCAGTACGTATTTGTCCTCATGCTGGGTTAGCACAGCTGTCTTGGTTTGCCACTGCACAGCCTGTCCTGCTTGTGGTCAAAGCACTGGGCCACGAGCAGAGCATTTCCTGGCTCCTTTCTGGCTGGTTTCATTCCTGGGCTCCCGATGAGTGCCGTGCAGGATCTTGTCACAACATTGCTTTTCATTTCTCAATGACTTGGAATACTTTTAACTTTGGTGCTTGTGTTTTTCTGGCCACTGTTCACACATGGTTTCTTTGTTTGCTGACTCTGCATTTGCTTTGCCTCTGCACTTTATGAGCTGTGTGTTTTAGATTTGACTAAAACCCATAAACCTTTGGTAGTAACCAGGATGTTACACTAAAAGTTACACCAGCAGCGTGGAAAGATGCAGCAAATGGTAAGAAATTCGGAAGTGTTTTTCCTTTAGCAAATGGAAGGGAATAATGACACATACAGTTATGCATATAGAAGACATATATGCCCTTGTATATGTTTTCCCTGTACTCTCATCCATTAGCAAAGCCAACGAGCCCCCACAGCTGTGAGGGGCAGAGGAGAGCAGAGCCCCTCTCTAGCCCAGGGCCCTGCAGAGCCCTTGTCTACTGCAGGGTTCCTCCCTGGAAGACCCCACTGCCAACATAGGGTCTGCAGAAAGGTCCCCCCATTCTCACAGCTCCTCACTGAGTGGCTCCAGCTCTCCCCTGTGCATCTCTACCGTTTGGAAGTGAGCAACAAATGCTGTTCCCTGGGCTGTGAGGGCAGCCTGGAAGTACCTCTCTAATTACACTGGTTGGGTCATCATGTCTCTGCTATCTCCAGTCTCTGATATCTACATGCTCTGCATCACAAAATCAAGCCAGGAGGTGGTGGAGGGCTGGAAACACATGAAAGCAAGCCATAATCTTCACCAGTGCTGCAGTTAATGATATTGACACTGGCAGAAATATCACAGAATCCTGAAATCTCTTGTGTGCAAAGAATGCAAAAAAGACAGAGATAAGCTTAATCACCAGCGAGCCAAGACTGACCCTACTGATGTGTAGAAAGATAATACTCATTAATCTGCTAATGCCTATGCTAATGTTGTCTTCAGTGGCATTATTAATGCCAGATTACACCCAGGAATTCTGCTCTGGGACAGTGTCTCAAACAGCCACCTTGGAGACAAACAGGAACAGAGAAAGTGATAGCTTTACATGTTTTCTGTTCCCCTTCATTTCCTCTTGATTTCCTTAATTTACATTAATGGTCTTTATCATGTTCCTTCCTCCTGATTTAACTTCTTTCCCTGTTACATCCAATAGCCAGATTCCAGGGGCACAAGTGGGAGTTCCCAGTTATCACCTCAGATAGCTTGAAGCCAACTGTTACCACTTGTTTTCCTTCTGTTTTCACATGTTTAACATCACAGAGTCAGCCACCTCTGGCAGACTGTGCCATGGCTGCCTGTGGCTGTGTCTGGCTGTTAGAGAGTCTGGTAAAGCAAAGCCATGTCCCGCCTCTGTGCCAGTGATTCCATCCTTGTGAAGTGATTCCATCCTTTCTGTGCACTTTCTCACTGTGTTTCTGTAAAGCCTCCCTGGCAGCTTCTAGATGCTTTCCCCCTGAACTGTCAGGAGTTAAATACTGTTTTGAGCAAGGCAGATGCTTGGGAGTACTTCTGGGAGCAGAGCTGAAGCAACAATCAGAGGTGCAAAACATCCCCTGCAGCCTTCAGGTAACTGGGGAGAGGCCCAGAAAAAGGGGCTGAAGAACACTGATGCCCTCCTCTCCGCCACAGGCAGGGACTCAGGTCAGGGAATGGCTCACAAACCAGGCAAGAACCTTGTTGATGTGCTCTGTGAATGGCTTCATGTTCAGTGTAACATAACTTGGTTTTATAAATATTCTATTTATGGAAGTGACGGTTTTCAGGAGTCCTTAGGAAAAGTCTCCTCCCATCCCCAGTGCACTTCCACTGTCCCCAGCCATCTTCCCTGGCCACACTGAAGTTTGGGATGAAAGGCAAAGTAGAGTTTCAGTACTTGCATTTCTTTAAAAAGCCACAAAACAGGGATTGAACAGCGAGCACCTTAACTTATGTTTTTGAAGAGCACGACTTGGCTGCATGAGATAAGGACTGTGTATTAACCTGCTGTGCATAGCGTGGACTCCAGGGCTTAAGACTGCATCCCTTCTTTCAATGGCACACCATGCTAAGCTTGATATTGTCTTGTGTAACTGTGTCTGTTTCCTGTGGGGTAAAAATAAATCCACCATGGTAAATGGGAGCAGTTTAGAAGAATGACCTGTACGTATTATAAGGATTTAGAGTGAACAGTGAACATTGTTTTTATACAAGTGGTACATCACAGCAGTAATTTTCTTTGCCTTAGTTTATTGTCCCTCCAATGTATTTAATTTTATATTTATCTAATACAGCAGTGGCCCAAGTGGTGGATTAATAACGAGACACTGGGATTTGTTGTAACTGTATTCTGCTTTTGGTGCAGAACCTGACCAACGAAGAGCAAGTGGTTGTCATACAAGCAAGGACGGTCCTCACATTGGCTGAAAAGGTAATAGCAACTGCATCACTTGTCAGCAAACCCACCTCCTGAAAGCACCTGACCCTCTCAGAATAGCTGACCCGGAGGCCTGGGTGATGTAAATGGTAGCTGCACCACCAAGTGCCCTGGTTCCCTGCATGGGATTGCATTGACCCTGGCTTTAGCCAAAGTAAAGGAAACGTTCAGCCAATACAGACAGACGTTGCTTATTTTAGTGTAACTTCATTAGTAAAATGGTGTGAGAGGGCAAATGGCTAGGCTTTGGAATAATGCTTTTTCCATCACCGATATATAGAAAAGCAAATCACGAATGATGTAGTTAATTTGTTGTGTGTAGTGAGTTTCAGTAAGCACTCCCCGTGTGTGCCCACAGCGCTAAGGCAGCGAGAGCTGAGCACACAGGGGTGCTGCCTCTGTGCTGCCTCTGCCAGGCCTAACCCCCACTCTCTGTTGTGTACACAGTGGCTCCAGCAGATCGAGGTGACGGAGTCTGCGCTGCAGCAGAAGATGCTGGACCTGGAGAACGAGAAGGTGCCAGAGGCTGGGGGAAGGGAGGTGCAGGAGAGGGGCTGGGGCACGGCCCTTGCACTCACTGCCTCTGCCTTGTGTCCCCAGGAGCTGTTCAGCAAGCAAAAGGGCTACCTGGATGATGAGCTCAACTTCAGGAAACAGTCCTTGGACCAAGCTCACAAGGTGAGGAGAGTCAATCTTGACTGAATGACACCACCTTGATTAACTGACCTTCTGTAATACGTGTAGTCTGTTCTCTACAGCAAAGCTCTGTGCTTTGCACAGTCCTGGCTGTGGAGTGACCCGGGGAGTGGATAGGTTGGCTTTTAAGCAAATGCTGTATGCTCTGCACTAACCACGAGGCCATGATGCACTGAGCCCCTTGTGTTAGGATGGTCCTTGCAGGGTTAGGAGCTGAAGGTTAACTTACTAAACACAAGTTTAAATTTAGCAGAGGTTTCAGCAAAATGACTGATAAGAAAATTATGTTCTCAGTAACTTCTCTTTTCCTTTTAAAGTTGAGATTTTAGCCAAGACGTTTCCGTAGACCTTACATTACAACCTCTGTACCAAAACAGCTGG
Organism: Urocolius indicus; assembly: GCA_013401255.1. Lineage (NCBI taxonomy): Eukaryota > Metazoa > Chordata > Aves > Coliiformes > Coliidae > Urocolius > Urocolius indicus. The sequence continues at coordinate 75,913 of WBNH01001754.1, read as the reverse complement.
GGATGCTGTGTGACTGTAACTTTGAAAAGAAACTGCTTTCAGGTCGAGTTCATCACTAGCTGATCCTAACCCATTTCAATCATCTCTGCAATCATCAGCTCTCTTGTTTCCTTCACTTACAGAAAAGCTCAATATATACTTGACATAGGAAAGACACAAATGCACACATTTGCATATTGATTTCTCTCATTCTTTCAGTTGCATTTAAATCTTAAGCACAGTTACACTTTCTGAGAAGCAATGAGTATTTATGCCTCTTTTTCTGGATACCTGCAATCTATTTGTATCTCAAACCATTTGGGGGAGCTTTTCCTCAGTACACTTGCTGCCCTGTAAGGCTGATTTGTCAGATTGACTGCCAAATGCTGAGCTATGTCTGGAACCGATGTCTATGCACAGTGGAAACCCTGGAAACCAGACAAGGCCCTGCTTACCTGTGGTCTCAGCTCTAATGCCAGATTATCTCCTGCTCTCCTGCAGCCCTGAGTTGTTCTGAGAACCAGTTTTGTACAGGCACAGGCTGAGCCCCAGGCATTCATCTTCCAAGATAAAGCCCGGAGAGGTGATCCTCTGGGTCACAGGCAAATTCTGAAACAGATACATAAATCTGAGTATGTGGAAACTTGCAGCAGGGTGGGAAGAATTGTCTGGCATTGCCTGATAGTCCTGGCAGTGTCACAGTGCCACAGGAGGGCTCGGCCTGGGCCCGCAGCCCCGATGCCAGAGATAGTCAGCGTCCCCACGGCTCACAGACAGCCCCTCCTCTCCCTGAGCTGCATCTGAGTTTATCAGAGGGTCCAACAACGAGCTATTCCTTGGCTGTGCTACTTGCCGAGAGGGCACAAGCAGAATGGTGTTACAGCCCACACAGCGGTAGCTGAGGGTTATTCACACTTCCCTGTGTTCTTTGGCTGTCCCCAGGCAAAGCAACGGGCTTGGAAATTCAACTGGTAAAAGCTCTTTTGCTTTCTATAATTTGTTTCGCTCCCATGTTTCCTTTGTGCCCCTTGAAGATGAGGAGCTGTTAATCTTTCCCCAGCTCACTGTAGCCAACAAGATTACCAGCTGCAACCACTAAGCGTGTCGCATGGTTTTCACTCCCTTTGGTTGCTGGCAGGGCGTTTTGCTTGGAGGGGCATTTGGCTCACAGACACTCCTGACTCTGCTGCTGCTCCAGAGACCATGAATCTCCCCATGCTCTTCTTTCTTCACAAGTCAGTATAAACAGAGAGGGATAACAGAGGTTTGGGGCCCAACAGAAATCGTGTTTCAAATAACAGCATTTTGCTGAGACGGTTACAGTTGGCAAGGATGTTGGTGCTGTTTTTACAAGTGGAAGCAGAATCTTCTTCTGAGGTCTGATCTGATCTTCCCCAGAGATACCACGATTTCTGGCTTTCAGTTACCATCAGTAACTCCTGCCGTGATGTTCTTATTCCAGTAAGTGCTTGTATTCTTCTGCCCTGCCTCAGCTAAGAAACAGTAAGAAAACACCACCAGCAGCCTTAGGTGCAAAAACTTGTCTGTTTTGAGTTAATTATCACAGCAGACACCAGTGGCATTTTTTAACAGCCCTCCTGAGGGTTCAAGCTGCAGCATTGCAGCAGTCCCTTTCTCCTGAAGCCACAGGGAGCTCTGCAAGACACCACCAGCTTTGGAGAGGGTGTGCAAAGGTGCCATCATTTGCTGCTTTGTCTCTTGCTTTCTATCAGACTTGCTGGGAAAGATTTCAGCTTGCTTCTGGCTTCCATGCAGGGATAACATTTATCTTGGGCTCTGGCAAGTTCACCTGCACCGAGAGGGTCCCAGGCTCAGTGACTCTGGAGAAACATTGCCAGTCCATTTCATACACACTTCTAGATCTCTATAAATGTGGAGGGTTCATTTTCTGATGCAGTGAAGCAAAGGCTCTGCAGTCTGAGACTTGTAGGAACAGAGCCCAGCTACCAGATCTATTTTTGATGAGCGTAAAGCCTCTTGGAGTCATTCCTTTCTGTCAGGAGTGTGTCCCCTGCTGCTGCAAACAGGCTGGCTGGGAAAGGTGAACTGACAGACTGAGCTCTGCATTTAGAAAGTGCCTGTAACTCACAGACTGAGTCTGTTAGGAACCTCCCCTGTCTCCCTTCTCCTTGCTTTTCCCTCCTGCCCTCTTCTCCCTTTCCCTTTCCCTTTCCCTTTCCCTTTCCCTTTCCCTTTCCCTTTCCCTTTCCCTTTCCCTTTCCCTTTCCCTTTCCCTTT